>JAWPHD010002212.1:0-268922 GCA_037043455.1 Cyrtodaria siliqua
CTCACCTCCAATCCACTTCCCCCACCACACCCAACTCCTCACATAAACAAACAATCATATCCAACCACCCTCATCCTAATCCCATTCTTTCACCTCCCAAATCCCCACTCACATCCTACCCATAATTCAATCACACCTATCCCTCCAACACCACTCAACAACCCTAACACTTCATTACAACCACCTAAACCAAAAAAACACCCCCCCAACACACTAATCCAAACCCAACATCACCATCCCTCAACACCACATACCTACCCTCTTAAACTACAATTTTCTTAATCATACTCCCCAACCAAACAACAATCCACATCTCAATCATACACCCAACCCCAACATCCATAATATAACCTTTCTACCAAACCCAACAAATCAAATATCTAACCATCACTACAATCACTACCCACTACATACCACAATACATCCCCACACTTTCTACCAAATACTAATTCACACAACCAATTTCTACCCAATCCCCCCCCCCCTAATCCCCCACCCCAACCCACTCCTTCTCTATTCTACCTTAATCCCACACCAAAAAATCTCTCCACCCATAACACCAATACAACATCACAACTAAATACATCTCACAAAATTACCCCCTCATCCCCCCACAAATTATTTCCTCCAACCTAATATTCCTTTTTCCCCACCACACCCCCACCCAAATCTCAAACACATACAACTTTACATAATCCCCCTTACCTACTCCCCACCTCCATCCCCACACATCCCACAACTCCCTCCACCCTTAACTTAACCCTACCCCAATTCTCTCAAACCCAAACAATCTTCCTTAACCACCTACATATATAACAAACCACCACCCAACAACTCAATCACCCTCCACCACAACTCACAACTCAAACCTATCCCAATAATTCCTTCCCTAAACCTCCTTATAATATCCCCCACCTCCTCCATCAACAATACCCCCCCACCCCAATCACCTATCAGCCACTCACTAATCAACACAACAATAATCATACACAACCACTCACCTTCACAAATACTACCTCAACCCAATAAATACCCAAGTCACAACTAAATCCTCATAAACCCAATTCACTACCAAATCGAAGCAAATACATCAATACCTACCACATCACCACTACACACACCCACTAAGCTAACTAAAACCCAACAACACCACAAAGTACCATCGATAGTATACAGTCGGACTAACCTAACAAATAATATGTAGCTGTACCTGTAAGTTATTTAAACAAAATCTATTTGCAAAACACCAATATAATTCAGTTTAAAGTTACTTCCAGACGGTATATTACTATGCCCAACAACGTTAGTACCAATTAGGCGTCTATGTATATATTGTCAACACCAACCTAACACATAGAAGTATATCTTGATGACACCTAAATGTAATATTGATGCAACAATAAATATTGTGAAGACTATCTTAAATGCTCACACCAGCCCATCAAAGTATTTTCATACACTATATCAATTGACATAACCTAACTACTACAACACTGAACAACTAATTTTCCACAAACAGTACAGGTTATAAAAGTATGATACTACACTTGCACACACCAATTATAGCAAATTGCGGACTTATATTAGTCAAGAGTTCCTTCACAATTTAAATCTAGAATCCATTACAGAAACATGATGACATATAACTTTTAAACACAATGGATGTAACCCAAGCCACTGATATCGATGGATTAACTCCTAAAACAGCAAAGCTCGCAGCAGAAGTTATAGCACTTTCACTATTACAATATAATAAATATATGTTTTCATACAGGGACCTTTCCTGACATATTAAAATTAGTAAAAGGTATTTCCAATTCATAAAGGTGGCGCTACCGATGACCTAGAAAAGTATAGGTCCATCTCAATTTTCAAGGATTAATGAAAAAACATGTCACAAAACACCTATTTGCATATTTGAACAAATACAAACTACTTCATACTTCACAATCTTGGTTTCGACAGAAACATTCATATCAAACAGCGCTTACAAAACTTATGATAAATGGCTAAAAGAAATTGACGATGGAAACATAATAGGGGCAATATTGTTCGATCTAAAAGAAGCCTCCGACATTACTGTCCACACAGTTCTGCTGCACAAACTTGCGTTATATAACATAGGTCAATCGTCTATGAACTGGTTTACCTCTTATCTCCTTAACATATCACAATGCAAGATATCTGGCAGAGAAATATCTTCCAAAAAATCAGTCCAAAGCGGAGTCCCACGTGGATCTGTTCTCGGACCTATACTTTTCTTATTATTTATGAACGACCTGCCCCTTCATACTGGTGAAACTAGCACAGACCTTTTTGCTGGCGATACAGCTTTACACACATCTCACAAAGACACGTCAGTTGTAGAATCACGTTTACAAACTGTTGCTCTTGGTTTTCTCTCTGGTGCAATGACAATACAATGCTTTTAAACGTAAATAAAACGTTCACAATGCATGTATGTACTAAACTTATGACCAATAAAGCAGATAACATAAATATTATCTAAATATGTCAACAAATATATTTTGAAGTCGTACTATAACTCATATATACTACCGATTTTGGATCTACGGTTACATTATATGGACCAACTCAAACAAAGACCGAATAGTTAAACTACAAAAGGGTGCAGCAATGCTTATTTTAAAAGCTGACCTTTTAACACCATCTGAGCAAATGTTTAAATTAAATTGGTTATCATTCCCTAAACGTGTCCAGTATCACACATGCCTACTGGTTTACAAATCATTAAACGGTCAAACACCAGAATAAAGTAATCACCTATTAATAAATGCCTCAACACTTCGTATGCGGACACTACGATCTAATACAAATGAGAACTTGCATATCCTAGATCACGTACATCTTACTATGATAATTCTTTTTCTGTATGTGGTCCTAAAGAATGGAACTCTCTCCCCGTCGAAATTAGACAATCACCATCTCTTCACCAATTCAAGCGATTGCTAAAAATCACCTCATGAAATTGTAAAATTATAACTTTATTCTTGAAACTCATGGAAGCCTAACTTTCACATCCGGCAAGAGTGTATGTGATGTGAGATATACTCAATACTATAGAGTGTGATGTTCACAACATTAGCGGTAGTGTTTACTATCTTTCACATTTGTTGAGATATGTTCAATGATAGAGTGTTTGGTTATCGCAACTTTAGCAGTAGTATTCCACCATCTTTCACATTCTGCAAGAGTGTGTGGTATGAGATGTACTCAATACTGTAGAGTGCGATTGTCACATCATTAGTAGTAGTCGTATTCCACTATCGTTCACATTCTGCAAGAGTGTGTGGTGTGAGATGTACTCAATACTGCAGAGTGTGATTGTCACATCATTAGTAGTAGTCGTATTCCACTATCGTTCACATTCTGCAAGAGTGTGTGGTGTGAGATGTACTCAATACTGTAGAGTGTGATTGTCACATCATTAGTAGTAGTCGTATTCCACTATCGTTCACATTCTGCAAGAGTGTGTGGTATGAGATGTACTTAATACTGTAGAGTGCGATTGTCACATCATTAGTAGCAGTAGTATTCCACTATCGTTCACATTCTGCAAGAGTGTGTGGTGTGAGATGTACTTAATACTGTAGAGTGCGATTGTCACATCATTAGTAGCAGTAGTATTCCACTATCGTTCACATTCTGCAAGAGTGTGTGGTATGAGATGTACTTAATACTGTAGAGTGCGATTGTCACATCATTAGTAGCAGTAGTATTCCACTATCGTTCACATTCTGCAAGAGTGTGTGGTGTGAGATGTACTTAATACTGTAGAGTGCGATTGTCACATCATTAGTAGCAGTAGTATTCCACTATCGTTCACATTCTGCAAGAGTGTGTGGTATGAGATGTACTTAATACTGTAGAGTGCGATTGTCACATCATTAGTAGCAGTAGTATTCCACTATCGTTCACATTCTGCAAGAGTGTGTGGTGTGAGATGTACTTAATACTGTAGAGTGCGATTGTCACATCATTAGTAGCAGTAGTATTCCACTATCGTTCACATTCTGCAAGATTGTGTGGTATGAGATGTACTTAATACTGTAGAGTGCGATTGTCACATCATTAGTAGCAGTAGTATTCCACTATCGTTCACATTCTGCAAGAGTGTGTGGTGTGAGATGTACTTAATACTGTAGAGTGCGATTGTCACATCATTAGTAGCAGTAGTATTCCACTATCGTTCACATTCTGCAAGAGTGTGTGGTATGAGATGTACTTAATACTGTAGAGTGCGATTGTCACATCATTAGTAGCAGTAGTATTCCACTATCGTTCACATTCTGCAAGAGTGTGTGGTGTGAGATGTACTTAATACTGTAGAGTGCGATTGTCACATCATTAGTAGCAGTAGTATTCCACTATCGTTCACATTCTGCAAGAGTGTGTGGTATGAGATGTACTTAATACTGTAGAGTGCGAGTGTCACATCATTAGTAGCAGTAGTATTCCACTATCGTTCACATTCTGCAAGAGTGTGTGGTGTGAGATGTACTTAATACTGTAGAGTGCGATTGTCACATCATTAGTAGCAGTAGTATTCCACTATCGTTCACATTCTGCAAGAGTGTGTGGTGTGAGATGTACTTAATACTGTAGAGTGCGATTGTCACATCATTAGTAGCAGTAGTATTCCACTATCGTTCACATTCTGCAAGAGTGTGTGGTATGAGATGTACTTAATACTGTAGAGTGCGATTGTCACATCATTAGTAGCAGTAGTATTCCACTATCGTTCACATTCTGCAAGAGTGTGTGGTGTGAGATGTACTTAATACTGTAGAGTGCGATTGTCACATCATTAGTAGCAGTAGTATTCCACTATCGTTCACATTCTGCAAGGGTGTGTGGTGTGAGATGTACTTAATACTGTAGAGTGCGATTGTCACATCATTAGTAGCAGTAGTATTCCACTATCGTTCACATTCTGCAAGAGTGTGTGGTATGAGATGTACTTAATACTGTAGAGTGCGATTGTCACATCATTAGTAGCAGTAGTATTCCACTATCGTTCACATTCTGCAAGAGTGTGTGGTGTGAGATGTACTTAATACTGTAGAGTGCGATTGTCACATCATTAGTAGCAGTAGTATTCCACTATCGTTCACATTCTGCAAGAGTGTTGTATGAGATGTACTTAATACTGTAGAGTGCGATTGTCACATCATTAGTAGCAGTAGTATTCCACTATCGTTCACATTCTGCAAGAGTGTGTGGTGTGAGATGTACTTAATACTGTAGAGTGCGATTGTCACATCATTAGTAGCAGTAGTATTCCACTATCGTTCACATTCTGCAAGAGTGTGTGGTATGAGATGTACTTAATACTGTAGAGTGCGATTGTCACATCATTAGTAGCAGTAGTATTCCACTATCGTTCACATTCTGCAGGAGAGTGTGTGATGTGAGATATGCTCAGTGCTATAGAATGCGATTTAGTAGCATTCCACCATCTTTTACGTTCCGCGAGAGTGAGTGATGTGATATATACTCAGTCTATAGAGTGCAATTGCTAATATTCCTCTCACATTCTGCAAGAGGGTGTGGTTTACCCAGTACAATATTGGGAGTGATAAACTGGGCCACCTAAACTGAATACACTTCCAAAATGATCAGGTTTTGGTGAGTTTTTTGTGTCGACTATCATCATTTACAGTGCAAAAGCTGAAGTATATATGTGTAATAATTTCACGCATATCACCTACATTCCTTTTATAAATATGCATCTTATGACATCCTTATCTTAAAAGCATTGACATTAGTCTTAATAGTGTATGTTCTTGAACTCAGTATACTGATTAATTTTAATATGTAGCATCATTTTTAAAGCAGTTTTGTTTTAATGCTTTTATCAAACTGGTATTAATCATAGTAAGCATATTAATAGATTAATTAAACTTTAATCAATTTATCTCAAATACTTACATTTTAGAAAAAAACATGAAGTTTCTAGATATATTTTATTCTTTTTTTGTACCATTGTTTTAAACTGTAAATATATTCTGTTTTGTTTAAGGCTGCTTTCCCTGTCCGATCTTTTTATATTTGTTTAAGTACCATATGTTAGACTGGCTAGTAGCCAAATATGTAATCTTCCTGAAATAAAGACATTATTATTATTATTATTATTATTATTATGCACATTTTCTGAAAGTGTGTGTGTTTTAAAAACGAAACTTTTATGAAATTTACACTAGCGTTTGTTTAGTGCTGTGTGACGGCCGTAAAAAGTCGCCGCGACTACAAATCAGTAGTGGTATTACTTACTGGTCCTTTGGGATCATCAAGCCTAATCGGTGTGACTTTAAAGTAGAATATGTGCTAGGAGGCGTGAGAGGTGTTGCACCTACATTACCTCTCACGAACAGATTCAATAAAACCGAGTTACTTTTGAAAGAACACTTATTATTTATAATTTCTCTTTCTCCCCATATTAATAATTCTTAAAATTTTCTATTGAACACCGTGTAGTTTCTTTTTTAAACATTTAGTCAAAATTGAGTACCAAAATGAACATGAATAGTCAAAATGGCGTTGAATAAGTGCTGAACACAGTTATTTTCACGTCTTAACATTTAAGTCTTGGCTTGCCGTTACACACATTTAAGGCGAG
The DNA here is from genome assembly GCA_037043455.1 of Cyrtodaria siliqua. Lineage (NCBI taxonomy): Eukaryota > Metazoa > Mollusca > Bivalvia > Adapedonta > Hiatellidae > Cyrtodaria > Cyrtodaria siliqua. The sequence continues at coordinate 6,641 of JAWPHD010002212.1, forward strand.
CATTAACTTGTGATATGATATTATGTACAATTGTTCCTCTTAACAAAAACAATATCAACGTTTAGTAATTAGAATACATAGTATTAACACTAACAGTATGTTTTACGTATGACATAAACCAGTCAGCTGATTCTATCCTCATGTGTTTAAGCATTACTCATACAATGTCGTGGTCAACTGTATCAAATGCCTTTTTGTAGATCTCGCATGACCATCCCTGCGTTTAGCATATTCACCCCCGATATGATCTTAACGATGCATAAGACATAGATCTCCTGAATCCAGATTTTATTCATACAGCAGACTTTCGTAACCAAACACTCCTCCAACTGTGAATACACATCGATTTTCACACAATACTTAAAATGCTCACTGGCCTATAGTTACCAAATTCCAGACCTTTTTTTTTTATATATATACTGACCATTTTAATTATGATTTAGAACATACCATTCATTTAGATTTAGCCCTATCGAATTATGAGTGACCAACGGCAAACACGGATACCCGTATTTTAAAAATGTATTTTAATAGTCGCATATGTGCATGTGTTGTAAGCACATCATATGAGAATACATCTGGTATGACGGAATTGTTGTAAGATTTGGCAGTTTAGTGACTTTCATGATATAGGGATAAGCTTTCCAAAACATGATGTTTTAGGTTTTATATGTTTAAAGTTTATTAAAGGCACATCATAGTGCAAATGAATACATATTAAAACATTTTAACTACGCAATTTTAAAGGAATTATAAAAGACTAATTATGTTCTATTGTGTACACTATTGTACTATGATGTGACTATAATATACAACATACAAATAATGACACATTTAACTTTCCTGGATTGAAACTATATCATTGAAGTAGGTGCTATCTTTTTGTTACAGGATCAATATGGATACTATTGTGGAGTTTGTTACAGGCCATACTTGTCCAGTTAAGTATTTGTGGTGAGTTACAATGATATCCCGGAAGTACACTACTTACTATTAGATATGTTATTATAAAGTAAAACATTTGCTTACATTGGTCAGTCAAACCTTAACCTAAACAATAGAGACGAATAATGTATTTCTTTAACTGCGCAAACGTGTAACTGCGCAAACCGGATGTGTTACAGCAATGACGTAATAAACCAGGAATTCATAAAGCAACTTAAGTGGAAAAGATTACTTAAGTCAAAATTTAAGATTTTTTCATATTTTTATATCTCCTTATTAACCTCTCAGGAACAATACAAACCATATATTTTAAGATAACTATTTAGCTGTAGATTGTATTTATCCATAACGTTATTAGGCATATTAAGAAAACGTCTTAAATCGATAGAAAAGGGTGTTTGAAAACTTGATAAAATCGGACTAATGATATTGCTAAGAAGTTTTATGAATACGGACCCTGGGGTATTAGGTCTCTGGTTACAGTCATGTTGAAACACATTTGTGTTTCCAGTAAGTATAAATATATTGTCCCATATTATACTGAAACATTTCTCTAAACATTAAATACCCGTTTATTACACCATTTATTTTGTATTGTGTTTATGATAGATATCTATTTTCCATTTATATACGGAAACATCAATCTATAAATGTATATAACTACAGCGATTATTTTAAATTTTAATTCCAGAAACGTTAGATTGCTTTAGCTGTGCCAATATTAATAATATAGAAGACTGTCACGTGACCAAACAGTGTTTAACAAATCAGGTAATAATTTAGCAACTTGGCAACACATTAGCAACGATTGAATATAAATTTAGCATATGTGTTCAATTTATTGGAAACATTTGCCTCTGTTAAGCATATATCGAAATGAATTGAACTGAACTGGGTTTTTAAGGCGCACCAACACATGAAAGGTTATATGGCCCCTAACAGGAATGAACATGCCAGGCTCATCCTCCATGTACATCGAGATAAATAATGGAGAATGGGCCTAGAACCTTCTCACCTGCAGAACTGCAGAGTTGCTGCACATTCTATTGTAGACACTCCATTTACGTTGAAGTCACGTTTATTGTTTTTCTGCCACTGCACTAGTGATTTGAGCGAGATGGCACCTGAAACAATACAGGGGTCATGATGAAGACCTTTAATGAGCATGAACAACAAATGATGAACTGAACAAGAACCCTGCCTACCCCTACAACGGGATCTGCAGTGGCCCAATTCTTTGCCCCGGAACCAAAGGTGGCCGGGAACCACACGGGGCATATCGAAATGAAGGACACGACTATGTCCAGTATTAATCTTATTGTTTCGTCCCTTACTTACATTGACATGCAAGTGAAACACACAGCACGACGTATAAACGTCAATTTAATTGTATTGTTCTATAAAAAAAAACGCATGCAGTTCAACATAGCCAATATTGGCAGCGTTACTTAATTATAGATTATAGTGGTTAATGTTAATGATATTGAAGGGATAGCCACCACGTGACAGACAATATGATCATAGTTTACCCGTCTATCTTAATAAATATGTTAGTTACGTTGACCGCGACAGTTCGAGGTTGTCAAGCCATACACACTCTCCGGCGTCACCTAGTGGCAGATTGTCCGCTTCGCACGCGGGAGGTCGTGGGTTCAATCCCCGGCCGGGCCATACCAAAGACTTAAACAAAATGGTACTAGTAGTCCGCTTGCTTGACGTTCAGCACATAAATGGTAGTTCTATTGTTTGGGGCGCTTGTTTCAGCCAAAGTTTTTTTTGGACTTTTCAGACAAAATTCAAATAGGACATAAATAAGATGTATATCAGTGAAACAGACATTTTTAGTGGTAAATAAAAATACCATACTTTTCAAAATCGGTTCAGAAATAAAAATTCCACATGCGAAAATTGTTTTTGATGTGGCATTTTCAATGCAAAATCCTGCTGTATCAAATATTTGAAAAATATGATTTAATAATGTTTTTATCCAAAAATTGATTGAACGTGTTGGATAAATAATTAAGACACTCTGGACGTTTTATAACAAAATATTAGGGCAAACTGAAGTTATTTGAGATTTCATAATTTTTTGCTGCCCCGGCAAAAAGGAATTTACATGAAAAAAGACCCTCCAAAAAAGCATTTTGGCTGTAAAATTTTTATTTCTCAACCGATTTTGAAAAGTAAGGTATTTTTATTTACCACTAACAATTCCAGTTCTAATTTGTATTATATATGGCCGTATTTATAAAATTGATCATGATATTGCCGAAAAACCTTTGGCTGAAACAAGCGCCCCAAACAATAGAACTGGCCGTGAAATGTGACTTGGTGAGGTATCATGGCATGTGTCTATACGACGTGGTCTTCCCGTGTGGCAGCACTATAACGTTGAGCTCACTGCTACAAGTAGACACCTTCGTGACTGAAAGGTTTTTAAAAGCGGCGTTAAACCCCATACATACATTTTTCAGAGTTGCTATTCGGAGTCATACGCTGGGGACGGCGGGCAGGTCTTGTTCACACTGGGTTGCAGAGAAAAACAGGTATATTATTCCGTTGCAGCACTTCCGTTCCACCATTTTGTACAAATCGATAACGCAGTGACTATAAGAGCTATCGAATTGGAACTTTGCGCAATTAATCTTCTGACCTCAACATTTTGCGTTGTTTGTAGGTCAGCAAGGAGGTCAAGGTGACCCGTCAAGTAGGTCAAGGTCAACTGCTTCTTCGTTTTAAAAATACTTTAAACTTGGCAAACATTATCTGTGTGTCACACTTTTGACAACAGTTTCATATAACCTTGTAATTAACCTTGTCAATTAAACGGTCACCAAAATGTCAAACATCTAGTAGTTAACTACTAACAATACATGTACAGTAGTAATAGTAGTAGTAGTAGTAGTAGTAGCAGCAGCAGCAGCAGCATATTGTCTTACCACTTCATTTATTCATCAGTTGTGTCAAGATATCGATCAGACGCACCTGTTTGGGAGAAGGGAAGCCGCCGTCCCGGGTTGTTTACAGTGTTGTTCTTTGCATGGGTGTAACAAGTATCTGTGTCCGGTTAGATTTACAGCCGCACCTCCCCCAGGTAATTTTATTTATTCGATATGTGTATAGCCGCACCTCTCTCTGTGACACAATGTCACCAGGGCAAGTCCAGACTCTTAAATAAACGCTTTAATAATCTTTAAAGCTACTCCATTTTAATGTCTGGTCGTATAGTGGTATACTAATTCTAACAGACTCTACAGTCAAACAAATCTCTACATTCTCTAACCCAATCTCTAACAATCTCCCATCTGCTTCTAAACACCCCAGTATATACCTGCACGCACGTGCAAGCCTCCCATTGGTTGTGCAAGCCTTCCATTGGTTGTTTACACAGTTATTAAAATATACTATGCCTACCTTATACCTGAGTAAACTACTACAGTACTGAGCTATCACATATTGTAGAATATTAGGTTAATTACATTAAAGCGCTTGATAGTGTTACATCTCATGTAAAAGTACTAGTATGTTATACTGAAAGGAAAATGAAACGCAGGGTGCGTATTTCCGCTATATATTGCTTATACTGCACACTTAATTCAATACATATTCCAAGGAAATCCCAAGATGTTTTGTAAAAAAAAAAAGTGCAGTTAGTTAGAGAAATGACACAACTGTGATGTTGTAGACGTTTTAATCACAGTACACGTTGTAATAAGAAATCCATAAATGCTGAAGTTCCTCTTTGAAAAATTGAGCCAGTTCAGTACTGTATTTAATGTTAAGTGATTGCAACATTTAAAGCCTAAGTTTGCTCACCTGCTTGAGCCAAATGCGCATTCTGACGATAATGAAACTTTAAAGGAGTAACCATTGGTGTGTTCAGTGCTGTTTAAACCTTCTTTCTAAAAGGACAGGCCTAATGTCGCCCTGTACCATTCGATTAGCAGTAGCATATTAAACATACAATATATAGCGGAAATACGCACCCTGCGTTTCTTTTTCCTTTCAGTATATATGTTATAGTCGCAACTCGTGTTCGCGTAGCGACCGTATGATGACTTATATAGATGCTTTAAGTTTTCATAATTATAATCCCTATTAACTGTTTAGATACCAAAGCTAGTAAGGACATTTGTTGATACACTGAAATCAAGAATAGCTCATTATGTGTTAAGACCAAGAACATATGTATTATGTTAGGTATGAAACCACTAATTGAAGGGTCACATATTAATGATTTGCTCAAATTCAACTCCAGTATGGATAATGCAGCAGTGTAATGTTCATATAGAAAACTAATTTTTCACTTGAAAAATCACCAGAAAAGGCAAGACATGTAAGAATGTTATTGTTTGTTTACTAAACAGGTCAAGGGTACAACTGTTTTCATTGATGGTTGCTCAAAAGTGTCAGCATAGAGTCGAAATTTCGAAAATGTTCATCAGTGATCCAGTAAAACCTATTAATACGCTTCTTATTCATACAACCACAAAATCGAATAGAAATGGGCAGTTTCCCCCTACTTAAAATGCCCATTTCCATAATAAAAAAAAGGAGGGATTACTTTTTATTATAAGAACTACATTCGATTACACCTCGGAGGTTTACATTTACACCTCGGAGGTTTACATTTAATTAGTGGTGGTAACCTTTAGACGCTATAGCTTTCATAAAAGTGCCTCCGAGGTCGAGAGGGTAAAGACGCTGAGTAAAACCTTAACGCCTCTCGCCGCTGTGGGTTTGAATCAAATTAAAAACAAATCTATTCAAAGAAAAGCACTGTAGGGAATGCCCTTAATAATCTGGCAGAAGGATAACAAATGAATAATTTGAACTAGTGGATGGAAACTTGATGTGTTCATGTATGTATTCATATATCGATGTGTTGCCGAGGTCGTGAGGTCAACGTCAAGTATGTGCGTAGTTCGTGTTCGGTTAACGATTATTGGGCTCCTTGCTGACATAACTTATCTCTGTTCACTACTATTAAATGTTTCAAAGAAATGTTAATTATGTTGACATTTACATGTACATCCATATATATAGCATGTAATATAGCATGTATAACGGTGGAACATAGTTATCATACTACTGTGTAAAAAGATGAACCGACGAATAGCTGGCTATTATTTGGCTCTATCCCCCACCCTCCTACACCCAACTCCCCAAATGTAATATGTTTTCTTTTTCTTTCTTTTTTCGAAAGCCTATGCAAATTATTTATATGTTTCGGCAGTTGATGGCCAATGGTCAGACTGGGGACCATGGGACAGCTGCCTCCCCTCGTGTGGAATTGGGTTGCGTTTCCGGATTCGGAGTTGTGACAACCCCTTGCCGTCCTTCAATGGCCGATTGTGTCTAGGGGACGCCAAAGACGTGGCTCTGTGTAACACGCGGTGTACATCAGGTTTGAATATTAACTATTTACTTTGTTATCCAAACAATGGCAAAGCGCATTTGTTTCTAACAACTTGTAACTTATTTTTAATCTATATCAGCAAACCACCATTACCCAACAACCACTTGTACATTGAATACATACCTCAATACGACATTTTAAGTCATATATTTTCTCAAAAATGCTATGACTACTTCAGTTTTGTGAGTTTTACCAAAGTAAACTAAAGCGACCTTCAATATATACAAATAAGTGATTTAATGTTATAGTGTAATTAGGAAGACCGCAAGAAGACAATCTGTGTAGATGGTTGGGTCATTTTGATTTGCCATAATATTTATCAGGATTAATAATCTAAATCTGAAATTTAAACCATGATCCAAATCATAATACAAATGTCATATCCATCAAAATAGCACCGTGTTGGTCCTGTCTTAAATGTGAATTCACCATATATTTTGAACCAAATCGGACATAAATCGCTTAAATTAACCCTGGTGCGCAACCTAGGATAGCGCATATTATTGTGCAGAATGAATTTCGTAGGAAATAAGGGGCACTTTTTAGGCTAATTCATTATGTTTAGACCCTTTTAAAATAGACACTATTATTAATTGTCAATTTAAAGTCGAACGAACCCTAGACCCCCACAAAGAGCCTTGTGTTCCCTCTTTAAAACCGCCAACAAAATGGCCGTTGGCTACTTTGGATATTTGGTACTGGTGGGAGTGCTGTTACAGAGTTGCTGTGAGTATTGGCGACAGTAGCAGTTTGTATATAGACTATTAGTTGAGGTCGATTCTATTCTATTGGCTATTACGAATCAAGTCCACTTTCCGAGTCTGAATGTGTCATGTCCAGGCTGAACGTATTTTTTGGTGAAATACAGTTAATTTTGCTCACGAATATGCCCCCTTTGGTTAGTGGTGCCAGGAAAAGAACTATTTTCGGCTTTAACTCCAGCTGAATTGAATTAAATGCTGTTAAAGGGGGTACATCATGATAGCATTTTTTGTAGAATTTTTCAAAATACATTATTTTTGTATTAAATTGATAAAAATAAACTAAATGAGCCACAATCAAAATCAATTACATGGAACATAAAAGAAAAAGGAAGAAAATAGGTAAAGGTAATTTCTTACTATGGTTACGCGCCAGGGTAAGCTATTATTAACTTGGTGTTTAGAAAAACACGCAATGTATTGTGTACATGTGTAGATATTGCAGAGATGCTCCGAGTGTATACCTTGGGGATCCCTCTTTGGCCTGCTTGGTGTGCAGACGTTACACTCTCGTGTATATAGCATTATAATATACCCAACACGTGTGTCATATGTAATGTATATATATCATTATAAATATTCCAGACAGTCCAGGTACCCCGGCGATGCCCATCACAACCACTACACCACCACCAACCATGCATACAACTCCATCAACACTGCCACCCACAACGTCATCTTCGATGTACGTCACCAACGATCTCACTCAAGCACGTACGTTTGAAATTTGTTATTATTACATGTGCAGAAATGCATAATAGAGTGATACTTTAACTTAGCTCCGCCCAACTTATGCACCTGACAATTTCCGGTTATCGTGTTTGGCAGTGTTTTTGGGTCAGTTGTGCTTAATACGGAAAGGGATTTCAGCCGAGAGCGAAACATTTTGAGGGGAAAACTTTGATTTAAGAAGCAGATGTCGAAAAATATATATATAGTCGTTAAAAAATCTGACTAGGTGAACGTGATATCCTTCAGTTTGGTAAGTTTTATTCATGCACATGTTGTTAACTCAGTTGAATACGGCGGCTGTTTATGTAGGCATTAGGTGATGTCTCCAGGAACCTCGCCGGAAAGGACACCTCGCCGGAAAGGGCGAATGGATTCGTGTGGCATTTCGAATCAGACGATTCACTGCTCTATGGCATGTACGGAATATAAAACATAGAGGTCAATTTTCACAGCTATCAGTGCGATTCCCGGGCGTGTCTAACGTGCTCACCTTGTGGGTTATTCCAAAGGTTCTCTCATTTGTTAATGTGGCGGAGAGTCTATACTTCTTAGAATTACACATACACTTACCGAGATATTTTCTGATATCCGAGTTTGTCATTCCGTAAGTGTTCGGGTGCGCACAGTTAGCAACTAGCAAATTAGCCGTTTGCCCGCCCCCGCATGTTATTTGATTCAACGGTAGGGCCTACCGTTTTTGTATATGGATTTTCCTAAACAAAACAAAATCAATAACATAAATGATTTTCCCAATGGCAGAGAGCATAATATATACATATGGTATTGTTGTTATTAGAAAAAAAAACGTAATTGGTATGAACCAATAATAACCATTAAAGGAAAACTGCCTGATTTAACGTCTCAAAATAAAGTGACGCCATCAAAATGACTAGGCAATGTCATAGAAAAAAGAAACGATTGCATATTCTTGATTGGTCAGCCATTTAAAAAAAGAAAAAAAGAAAAGTGGATGAATTATGGTCAAGTGAAATTTTTAACCAAACGCATACGTTAGTTAAGAGCAGTGTCAACCATATAGTACATGACAGTAATTCAGCACGATTGATTGACAGAAAGTGTGCCCTTTAATATATATATCAATATACTATCCGAACAATTTCGTACACTGTTACTCGAGGTAGTTTTGTTTTTCACATGAAATAACTGGACTATAGAACAGGCTATTTATCCCACTAGAGCACACGATACATCACTTCTAAATAAAATAATCACATTATCACATCATCCAAATTTCGAAGTATACCATTGTCAAAAAGAGCACATTTTCTGTATATGCCATGTAATAAATACATAAAGGATATTTAAATTGTTGTTTTGGAGTGAATAACATATTTTATTTCATCGAGAAGTGTGAAGGCTTTATATTTTCACGAATGCGAATGAAAATGGTAGTTTTTGAAAAAAATGACCAACTGAAGTTTTTCACTGTAATGGACAAACCCAGTGATTCGGTCCTCAGTTGCATTACGTCAAATAAGTCATGGCTTTATTGCACTCCCAGAAGCCATGTTATGTGATAAAATGTCTTATTTCGATGCTCCAAAATAAGCATTTTTGGGAGTATTTCAACATTACAATTTGCGAAATCAGTACTGGAAAAAATAGGAGTGAAATCTGCATTGAAAATATACAATCCGAGAACAAAAATATCAAGCAAGACAATTTCTCTTAAAATTGCCAGAACCATTGCTAATTTACGTGCATTGAGTGTAATACCTTTTCACGGAAAAGCTTATCTGGAGCACTGTCAATATTGGAATAAAAGACCATTTTACGCCGTTACCGTATTTGACGTCGTAATCAGACGTGACGTTAGTGAGGACACGTATATGTAGCTTAGCAACGTTGTATTGCGGGAGTTACAAGAAAGGCACACGCGATTTTTTTGGTAGCTGACACAGCACCAACTAAGATCAAAAGGTAAGATAATATGTATAGTTATCACACATTTGTATTGTATATACACTGATCAAAAGTCCTAATTACTCCCGTTATTTTGTATCTTAACTAATGTTCTTAGTTTAATATATCTTAGAATAGTTATGTGATAAGTATTTTGTTTTGACCAATATTGTAAAATATTTATTTATTGTTCAAATTGTTACAGAGATGTATCATCCTTTTGTATGAAAACATGAAATGTGCAGATAAAACTCATGAATCGAAGTCCGCTTAAAGATATACATATTATACATATCTTACGATTGGTAGGAAATAATATTTAAAAAAAATGCATAACAGTTTGACCCATTTATTGCAAATGTGCCGTCCATAATAAAATGAAACATTGATAATCCTAAATTACCTCCCTTTTCATCGACGTAGCTACTATTAGGCCATATAAGCCCGAGACTATAAATCAATATTTAAAAAAAAAGAAAAGTCCAAAGATGCATTTGAAACTGAAGCCGGAGGGGGTGGGGGTTAAGGGACAACAGTTGTTTCTTATTTTGTTTTACATTGTGGGTTATTTAACTTTGTCAAATGTTAATTCTCAAAGCATGCCCCGGACCCCATTAGTTTGCCGGGCCTATATATGCATTTCAGGTCATCTACGCCCCTGCTTTTAATTGCATATTGTTGGAAATTCCAGTGACTGTCACAGGACAATTAAATTCTTTCAAGAAGCAGTCCTTCGATTGGAAGAAGAAAAATAACTGTAACATTACAGATTTCAAAAATTTATGTTGCAAACGCGTTTGTAGTGGTTATTCTAGTAAACATGACGTCAAAATAACGTTAGTTGGCATGTGTTAGAATTAAGAAATTCGAAAACTACACTACTTCAAAGTACTTAATAAAATGCCTAATTATCCAGTTGTATAAATGTTATAAGTTTTTTCTTCTAAGAAAACACATCGACTTGAAAGCTTTAAAGTCTGTTCATGCAATCAGAGCAGACGATTTAAACTCATTAATTTGCAGTTGGTTAGTAAAGTTCCAAGTAAAAAACATACAACGAGGCATTTTATACTCTCCGTTGACTTCAGAGTAGAAACGCGTCCTCAATAATTCACAAAGTAGTTGCCATAACGCATCTTCACAATACCAGCGAAGTTTCGAAAACAACAAGCTCATATCCGACCTGCCTTCAAGAATAACCACTTAATATTTTAGAGGACTACTGGCAGTATCTCTCACCCGTGTGTGATATAAATAAAAGCAAGGAGAACATCATTACCAGAACCGTCTTGAACCACTCAAATAGTACAGCATACATACGTTATTCCTTACATCATCTATTTACTTACCTGCTTACCGGATTTTGAAAGAGACATTCCTCCAAGACACAACTTCGTGGATGATATCACATCAAGTATGGGTCTATCGTTCAAGCCAGCACGTTTAAGAACAGTACACATTTATTTGATAGTACGACTAGATAACTGTTCCTGGATTCAACAATTCAGTCCAGAGAACAGCTTCTCTCAAAAGCAGATGGCAGACGGATGATGCTTCTCCCAACAGCAAACGAATGATGCCTCTCCCAACAGCAGACGGATTATGCTTCTCCCAACAGCAGACGGATGATGCTTCCCCCAACAGCAAACGGATGATGCTTCTCCCAACAGCAGACGGATGATGATTCTCCCAAAGCCTTTGCCAAGAACAGACACAGGATGCAGATACATACTACATTTATGACAAAGCAAGGAAGTGGAATGGGATCTTCTTGACAACAATAGGACACGGCCTGTATACATAAAAACAATATAGGACACAGTCTGTGTACATGACAACAATAGGACAAAGTCTGTGTACATGACAACAACACGACACAGTCTGTATACCTGACAACAGTAGGACACAGTATGTATACCTGACAGCAGTAGAACACAGTCTGTATAAATGACAACACTAGGACACAGTATGTATACAGTAGGACACAGTATGTATACCTGACAACAGTAGGACACAGTATGTGTACCTGACAGCAGTAGGACACAGTATGTATACCTGACAACAGTAGGACACAGTATGTATACATGACAACAGTAGGACATAGTCTATATAAATGACAACAATAGGACACAGTATGTATACCTGACAACAGTAGGACACAGTATGTATACGTGACGTCAGTAGGACACAGTCTGTATAAATGACAACACTAGGACACAGTCTGTATACATGACAACAATCGGACAGTCTGCATACCTCATAACAGTAGGACACAGTCTGCATATCTGAAAACACTAGGACACAGTATGTATATATGAAAACACTAGGACACAGTCTGTATAGCTGACAACAGTAGGACACAGTATGCATACCTAAAAACACTAGGACACAGTATGTATATATTACAACACTATGACACAATCTGTATACTTGACAACAGTATGACATAGTTTGTATACATGGCAGCAGCAGGACACATTCCGTATACGTGACAACATTAGGACACAGTCCGTATATGTGACAATATTAGGACATAGTCTGTATACCTGACAACACTAGAACACATTATGTATACCTGACAACACTAGGAGACAGTCCGTATACGACAGTAGGACACAGTCTGTATACGTGACAACAGTAGGACGCAGTCTGTATACGTGACAACAGTAATCACATTATGTATTCCTGACAACAGTAGGACACAGTCTGTATACATGACAACAGTAGGACGCAGTCTGTATACGTGACAACAGTAGGACACATTATTTATTCCTGACAACAGTAGGACACAGTCAGTATACATGACAACAGTAGGACGCAGTCTGTATACGTGACAACAGTAGGACACATTATGTATTCCTGACAACAGTAGGACACAGACTTTATATATGACAACAGTAGGACACAGTCCGATAACGTGACAACTGTAGGACACAGTATGTATACGTGACAACATAAGGACACAGTCCGTATTCGTGACAACAGTAGGACACAGTCTATATACGACAGTAGGACACAGTCTGTATACTTGACAACATTAGGACGCAGTCTGTATACATGACAACAGTAGGACGCAGTCTGTATACTTGACAACACTAGGACACAGTCTGTATACATGACAACAGTAGGACACAGTCTGTATACTTGACAACACTAGGACACAGTCTGTATACATGACAACAGTAGGACACAGTCTGTATACGACAGTAAGACACAGTCTGTATACTTGACAACACTATGACAACAGTAGGACGCAGTCTGTATACGTGACAACAGTAGGACACATTATGTATTCCTGACAACAGTAGGACACAGACTTTATATATGACAACAGTAGGACACAGTCAGATAACGTGACAACAGTAGGACACAGTCTGTATACGTGACAACATTAGGAAACAGTCCGTATACGTGACAACAGTAAGACACAGTCTGTATACGTGACAATATTAGGACACAGTCCGTATACGTGACAACACTAGGACACAGTATGTATATATGACAACAATAGGACAAAGTCTGTATAGCTGACAATAGTACGACACAATCTGAATACATGACAACAGTAGGACACAGTCTGCCTACCTAAAAACACTAGGACACATTGTATATATGACAACACTAGGACACAATCTGTATACTTGACAATAGTAGGACATAGTGTGTATACATGGCAACAGTAGGACACAGTCTGTATACCTGACAACAGTAGGACACAGTATGTATACTCGACAACAGTCAGACACAGTCCGTATAAAAGACAACGATAGGACACAGTCTGTATGCCTGGCAACTGTGGGACAACGTCTGTATACCTGACTGCAGTGAAACAGGCTTTATCACATAACATGTGGTGTGAGAGTGTAATAACACCATTCAATATTTTCGATATTCCAATAGTGGTATAACGTTAATGACGTCATGGACGTGACGTTAATGGACGTTTTCTGACATAATGTGACGTTATAAGTTATGTAATAGATGGAATCTAACATTCGTTCTCATTTATTATTGAATTTATTAAACTCATTAGCAAAAATGATATAATGCTCGGCAAGAGCCTCGCATTATAAAATTTTGCCAACTCAATAATGAATGAGCACTCATGTAAGATCCTCTGTGTATACCTGACAACTGAAGGACACCGTCTGTATTCCTGAATACAGTGGCACAGTTTGCATACATGACAACAGTCGGAAACAGTCTGTATTCCTGACAGTAGTAGGGCACCGTCTATATACCTGACTACAGTCGGACACAGTCTGTATACAACACAGCAGTAGGACACAGTGCGTATACATGACAACAGTAGGACACAGTCTGTTTTCCTGACAATAATAGGACACCGTCCGTATACCTGACAACAGTAGGACACAGTCCGTACACATGACAACAGTAGGACACAGTCTGTACTCCTGACAACTGTAGGACACAGTCTGTATACATTACAACTGTAGGACACAGTTTGTATACCTGCCAACAGTAGGAAAAGTATGTATACATGACAACAGTAGGACACAGTCTGTATACATGGCAACATTAGGACACAGTCTGTCTACATGACCACAGTAAGACACCGTATGCATACGTGACGTCAATAGGACATAGTCTATATTGCTAACAACAGTAGGTCACAGTCCGTATACATGACAACAGTAGGACACAATCTACATGATAACAGTAGGACACAGTCCGTATACGTGACAACATTAGGACACAGACCGTATACGTGACAACAGTAGGACACAGTCTGCATACTTGACAACAATATGACACAGTCCGTATACGTAACATTATTAGGACACAGTCCGTATACGTGACAACATTAGGACACAGTCATTATACGTGACAACAGTAGGACACAGTCCGTATACGTGACAACGTTAGGACACAGTCCGTATACCTGACAACACTAGAACACATTATGTATACCTGACAACAGTAGGACACAGTCCGTACACGTGACAACAGTAGGACACAGTCTGTATATGACAGTAGGACACAGTCTGTATGCGTGAAAACAGTAGGACACATTAAGTATTCCTGACAACAGTAGGACACAAACTTTATAATGCAACAGTATGACACAGTCCAATAACGTAACAACATTAGGACACAGTCCGTATACGTGACAACAGTAAGACACAGTATGTATACGTGACAATATTAGGACACAGTCCGTATACGTGACAACAGTAGGACACAGTCCGTATACCTGACAACACTAGGACACAGTCCGTATACGTGACAACAGTAGGACACAGTCCGTATACCTGACACCATTAGGACACAGTCTATATACATGACACCATTAGGACACAGTCTGTATACCTGAGAACATAAGGACAGTCTGTATACGTGACAAAATTAGAACACAGTCTGTATACCTGACCACACTAGGACACAGTCCGTATACTGACAACATTAGGACACAAATCTGTATACGTGACAAACTAGGACACAGTCTGTATACGTGACAAACTAGGACATATATGTGACAACAGTAGGACATACCTACAAGACAAAGTCAATAGTAGGACACAGTTTGTATTCCTGACTACAGTGGCGCACAATCTGTATACCTGACAACAGTTGGACATAGTCTGTATTCCTGACAGCAATAGGACACAAGACAACATAGGAACACCACCACGAAAATAAACGGGAATACCAAGATCACGGTGCATGATCAAAACTAATTTCCACGGATAAAATATACGTTGCCTGAATAAGAACGGATAAGCATCTCGTTTTTTCGGATAAAAAATGGAGCTGAAAGGTGATGAGTGGCTTAAAACGGAGGCAAAACCGGCAACAGAACCGTAAGTTCAGTTCATTTTTACTACCACGGAACACTAGTTTATGCTAGATTTAACTTTATAGTTAAATATAGTAGAAACAGTAAGTCATTTTCGCAAAATAAGCATTTGAAATGGTGCACTGCTGTACGGATTTCAGTATTGACAATACTTAACACACATTTTTACATTATTTATACCATTTTGTATGCCTTTGTGCGCAAGGATAGATACATTAGCATCCATAGTTGCGATATAAGTAAACATGAAGTGTTTCACGGTTGTATTATGATGAAATATCGGTTCATTTAGAGGTACGTAATATTTTCTAAGGCACCTAATTTGCACAACTACGCGGTCAACAAAGAACCTCACTTTTTATCCAATAGTGCACCCAATAAGTAGCTGCTTTTGTCATTGCAATAAAAACGATATCATCTGAAACAGAACATGGTTAAAACTCGTATATGTACTAACTAAAGTCATTTGTAATATATTTAAGTTAATATAAGTTAATTAAAGTCATTTTTAATATATTTACGTCTAATACATGTATTATCTGATTCAGAATGTTTGTTTCTTTAACGCCCTTTATCATTAAGGCCTGCCATTTCTCAGGCTTTGAGCCGGTAATTACCTGCTTTTTTATAAGTTTACAAGCTTACCAGAGTTTTTGTTAATTGATTTAATTTAGTTAAGTATAAGGAATTTGATGTTTGCCTTATTCTTTTAGTATGTTTTAAAGTGTAGATATTCTTATGTTGTTTTTTTGAGAATGTATCGGTCACTTGTAGGCAACGCGACAGTTTTACACTGGAAGTATTTGAGTCTCATCATTTGTACAAATGTTAACATAAAGAATGTTAAACCACATACTTAATAATCTCTGAATAAAGTTATAAGATCTGAGGTTAATCACTTTAAAATGTACAAATGCCAGCATTCAACTATTAAATGATGTATACAAGTGACAATAAATACAGCTCGTTCATTTTGAGATACACATATAGAAACAATGATACATTCGCACATTAAAATGTCAGCAAGTGATGTTAATCTTAATAGTGTACGATCTGACGAACGGATATAGTATATTTTGTAAATAAAATAACTGACATTAAAGCCTGACAAAAGCAGGCATTCGAGGAATAAGCTTTATAAATTGGTTAAACTCCAAACATCCACCGCCCCAATGTTTAACTCCTTCCGGCGCCTCTGTATAATGACCCACCCGATGAAGTAATCAGAAGAAGGAAAAAGAAACGCATCGTACTTTGGTCGAGTACTGAACCAATTAGATGCCCATATCCAGGACGATTAGGTGTCTCGATCAAATGCGTAAATTGTAAGAATTTTATTTGCAGCAAGAATTTTCTATTCTTTTCTATTACATGGAACATTAAATACAATAAAGTCGATTAAATGAACTCAAAATAAAATCTAAACACGTATATAAACAAATGAAAAAATCGGTTAAATGATCAATACTCGCCTTTGCCCAACCAAAATCGCACAAAAAAACTAAATTGTGTCGATTTCACAAACATTATACAGAGACAGTGTTGTGAAAGCATTACAATTACAAAAGAAAGAGTAATTAGGAAATAATCCGACAATAAAGAAGTTCACTAGAAAAACGAGTTACCTTGGTTATCCCAAAACAACAGTGAATATTAGGAGCCCATCAGTAGCGATTAGGAGCCGAATCGACTTTTATCCGTGAAAATTAGTTTTGATCATGCACCGTGAAGATACTTCTGAAAATCCTCATCACATCTAAAGCAGCGATCGATCTCAGACGTATACATGTACCAACCAAAGTACTTAAAACCTGTGCCAATGAACTTTCCAATGGAGTATCAATCATCTTCCAAATATCATTAGACTCTGGAACGTTACCATCATATTGGAGGAACGGCATCATCTTTCCAGTCTACAAGAAGGGAAATAAACGCCTACCAGCAAACTACCGACCTGTTTCACTCACAACATACTAGAATATAAGAATGTTTCATGGGTACATGACAAGGATAACCCCGGTAAAATGACGGATATTCTTGTCCGGTATGCAAGAACACATATTCTAAGACATGTTGACCTCCACACAATCTCCACCAAACTAAACAACGGATTTCGATCAGGTTACTTAACAATTACTCAACTACTCGTCACCTTCCAGATCTTCCCAAAGCCTTCGACATGAAAATAAATCTGGACATAGCTATGCGTGACTTTTCCAAATTTTTTTGACACCGTACCAAATGAGAAGCTACTACAAAAATAGACACGTATTGGGGTGAACGGTCAGATCAACTCCTGAGTATCTACCTTCTAGAGAGAGAATGATGATTGTCATGATTGTTGTAGAGGAAAAACATGTCAAAGGTCTGTACGTAGATTCAGGCAGTTCTTGGATCGCCAGATCAAATCATCAAAAGACGCTGACATATTACAGATTTGCCTCTATGTGGGTCCACATGGGGAATGCGTTTTTTGCAAATAAATGCTATATCTTGAGCATCCGAAATGCCTCATACCACATCGCCCCGACTACATATCAGTAGTGTTATTACTAATTGGTCCTTTGTGATCATCAAGCCCAATATGTGTGGATTGAATGGCTTAAGTATCGCTTTAGCCGGTGCTAGGAGGCGTGAGAGGTGTTGCATTTCACATTACCTCTCATGAACAGACACAATAAAACGGAGTCTGCTACTTTTATCTCTTGTTTGTGTTTGTTGCTTCCAAGGGATCCCCTTTTCAGTATTTATTGACATTCACACTAGCGTTTCTTTAGTGCTGTGTGGCGGCCGTAAAAAGTCGCCCCGACTACAAATCAGTAATGTTATTACTTACTGGTACTTTGGGATCATCAAGACCGATCTTTGTAGCTTTAAAGTAGAATATCGCTTAAGCCGGTGCTAGGAGGGATGAGAGGTGTTGCATTTTACATTACCTCTCATGAACAGACTCAACAAAATCGAGTCTGCTGCTTTTATCTCTTGTTTGTGTTTTTTGCTTCCAAGGGATCCTCTTTTCAGTATTTATTGAAAGTAGAAAACCGGTACTAGCGGGCCTGAGGGTTGTTGAACCTATTACTACCTCCCATGAACAGACTCAATAAAACCGAGTCTGCTAAATTTCTCTCTTGTTTGTGTTTGATTACAAAGGACCCCTTTTCAGTAGTTATTATCCTGGAAGATACACATTAGAAATAACTAAGAAATAGTAACTACCAATTTGAATGCAGGTATCGACACCTTCAAGAATATGGATTTGCCATATCGGACCCCTGCATCCAGTAGAACAGTATATCCAAAGACAGGACACACGCTTTTAAGGAAGGATTACAAGACTCTAAAGGAGGGATGCGTTTCGAAAATACTTCAAGAACTCACTCAAACAAGGTTGAAGCAACGGCAATAGGCCTGCTAACTTGTCTTGATGATGGTCGTACGGGGTATTGGATCGACAATTCACTCTGATGACTAAGTACCTGGTCCCCTAAAAAGCGCAAAGTCAAATAGAAGCGAGAACATTCAATGATTTTAACAGCAAAACCATCGTAGAAAGAAGTATAAAATACAATTCTCAGTGTTTCTCTATCGCAGTCATAACTCTGATCAATATAAGCAATCATGTTTTCATGTTTTGTAAAGAGATATCTGTAATTGTTATAAAGATGTCTTTCTAGTTTAAAGAGAGATATATACCTCTAAGGGATATATCGCTACTTTAAAGAAATAACTTTCCATCATACAAATATAATTATATTCTTTTGGGAATAAATACTAACTGGCTTGCCATAAGAGCAACTGGTGGAGTGCGTGGTCCAGTGGTAAAGCGCCGAACTCCAGATCGAGAGGTCGTGGGTTCGATCCTCGCCGCGGCCACGTTATTTATCCTTGAGCAAGATAATTAATCCACATTGCTTAGTACTGGTTCTACCCAGGAAGCCATCGAGAGTGATTAATCTAAGTTGCAGTAACTTGTTTCGCAATCGATGTAAAATAAATATGTTTAAACTAAATAAGAGCAGTTTATCGCACTGCCAAGGCCTTCCGGATGCCGACATGCAGCCCCAACTGTAGGAAGCATGCATTCTTCTCCAGGACCACGAACTGCTGAAATGGATTACCACCTAAGCTTGTGACATGTTGGTTCTTTTGGTATCTCCAAAGCTAGAGTGAATAAACTCATTAAGGCGCGTCCGTGACCTTGATTGTCAAATAGTTTTCAACTAAACCCTCAAACTAAAATACTAAGCTGGTATTGCTTGGGATAAACACACTGTCTATGCGTCTTTTATGACATTATGTTTTCCGTTTCAGGGATTAGAACATATCTGTGATGCGGGAAGTCCGTCCGTCGTCATGTTTAACCCAGTGAGCTGCCCGACGTTGGACAGCTTCGATCTGGTGTGTGTAGGATTTGGTACGAATAGACCAAAGAGAGGAGCAGTACTCTAGTGGCAGAGAGTGAAACAGTAATCGAGTGACGGACTGACAAAGAAATCCAAGAAGTACTCGAGTGACCAATTAACGAAGAAATCTGAGAAAAATACTAATCCATACGTAATTTTCCATTTTCATAGGTAGTACATTTTTAAAAAACAGAATCTGTCCCATTAACTTGTACCACACTATTTTGTAATATAATAAACGTAATTTTACTTAGACTTTATTACAGCCAGGATGGTATAACAATAATTCAAGAGTCTGCTAACAGATCACCTCATGAAATTGTAAATTTGCAATTAAAATTTTAAAATGGTGGATTAGCTTTTATGTGAAAAAACATATGTTGTGTTTTATTCTTTATATTAAGCGCCATGTATCGTTAATGTGACATTGTATCTTACAATCAATCGTACACTTGTTAAGAGCGTTGGTTTCTTTAGTCAGTAGTATACTATTAATTTTAAAATTTACTATCATTTTGAAGTAGGCTTTTGCATTGATGCTTTTACATCAAGTTATCTGATATTAATCATATTTTGAAGCTCATCCTATTATTCATCTTAGCACAAATTGTGCAATGCTCTCATGAAGTTCTACACTTCAATTCAATGCAATATACATGTAATTATTATTATTATTATTTTTATTATTATTATTATTTTGGCAATTCAATTGCCTAAAGTCTCATATCGTTTTCCAATTCACTTAGATGAATATCGAAGTCAAGGACGATGTCAGAGTGGTTTTCTGCATCCACAAAGTCTGCTATGACCCTGCCTCGGAAAATATAGGACTGGTGGGGTCACACCGACTTGTGGGTGACTGGAACACGGCAGATTCCCCTTTAGCACACTACTTAGGATTCAGTTTCTGGCAGTTGGAAATGATGTGAGTTTACTTTTTCGTTTCTATAAATTCTTTATTTGTAAAAGCTCATCCGTGGTCGAGGGGTTAACGACATTGTAAATCTCCTCTCACCGCCTCGGGTTCGAATTCTACTGGGAGCTCAGCTTGTACAGTATTGGTTTTAACCAGGAAAAAGTGTGTGGTCTGTCTCTACCACAAAATATCGACCGTCATATATGGCCTAAAATGTGCTAAAAATGACGTAAAACACCATTCAAACAAACTTTATTTTTATCGTGCCATAATCGTATTGGGTATCGAAGTTGTGTCATAGTTATTGTTATTATGTGACAACCGTTCAAGAAATCCTTATGAAACGTTGTATATACATGCATATCAACATAGGGGGCAATTTTATGTATAGTACCTTGCTATATTAATATGATTTGGGTTTCCATGGAAATTGAAATTTGATTTGATTTTCGTTTCTAGAGTCAGGTGATGTCCTGATGCAACTTTCTTTTTGTATCAACCTACAACCTGGTTTCTTTGTAAATATGTGTGCAAATCCCAGCAAATAAAAAATAAGACCTAGGCGACGAATATCGATGACTAAGTATTTTTTGACAACGGATCTGGCGTGGTCCAGTGGTTCGCACGGTGCAATTAAAATCTGGAGGACCTGGGTTCAGTCCTCACCGGCGCTACTGAGGTTCTTCCGTGTGCTCTAGGTACTTCCCTTAGTCTCGTCCGTCGGATAGGGACGTAAACCAGGCGGTTCTCTCCTTCGAGCACATTACGGGAATGTGTTCGTTAGTAAAAGAAGGGCAGGTTTCTGGATTCCTATATATGTTTCGACCCTCTCCCGGGCGATTCTGAATAACATAAAATATGTTGCTAAGCCTTTAAACAACATTCAGTTATTGGATTTAAATTCGATATGGTTGTCAGGGTATAGCGTCATTCCGGTTCAAATATCAAACCCCAAGTTAATCGACTAATCAAGTTCTAATTCAGGGGTTGCAAGGCATAATCACTTTCTTGTTGCGTTTATTTGTAGGTTACCGAAAAACCGTGTTCTGAAGTTCAAGTTGTTCCTCATCAACCCCAGAAACAATTTCCTAATTAGCATAGAGAATTGTGGGGAGCGAGAGTTGAAGCTCGAGGAAGCTCCGTTGTTTGTAGAGCTTCATTATAACGAGACCGATGTCAAGGTCAGAGAAATGAAATCGAGGTTGACAAAGTCTGGTTGTCCGGTGATTGCGGCAGTTTCCGCGCCAGACATGAGCGATGGTATATTTAAATTATTCTTTAAACATTGTTTTTTTCTTCCAGTTCAATTATATTTGTATATGTCCATGTTGCAGTTAGCAATTTCTCTGTTGTTTCATAATATAACTGGTCTGTATACATACAAGTGACCCCACTAGTATGTCATTGAAACTGTATTTAGATTCGAGTGTTTTTACATATGTATGTACTTACATATATACACCTATTGATTTTCCAGTCAAACTGAAGCAAAGAGGCTGGAAAATGGATGAGGACGAATGTGATGAATCCCACTATTCGACCGTAGAATACACAATGATAGGCGAGAAAATGGCGGCCATTATACACCACCCGCGAGTCTGGAATAACTCCGAGACCGGCAATAAACTCGCGAAAGACTTGGTTTCTGATGCCATCACGCACGAATCAGAGGTAAAGAAATCACAACAGCCAACACACAGGACCGATGTTCAAGAAGAAGACATGCAGATCAGTTGTGGATGCCCGGAAAGTGAGGCACCAGATATGCATGAGCGTGAAACCAAATTAGACATCGAATTAAGTCATCCGCAGTGTCGTTCATGTCTGAAAAAAACAAGCCGATCGGTTCCAATTGGACACGTGCATTTTAAAGATTTAACCGACAAAAGCAACAATGCCATAGCAACCAATGCTGCCGATGTAGCAAAGGCGGCAGTTCTTGCGGACGCTGACGCGCTTAACAACGAACTTCAGACTGCAGTGAGTGACATTATCTATAAGTACAATTCAAGCTCGGCGCTAGACACTAAATCTTACGCTTACGCCATAACATCCGGTTTTGACCATGGTTCTACTTCCGGCAGCTCAATACAGACAAAAGCATCATGTTCTTGTATGGCACCATACTACAGCCATACGGAATTCAGAAAGAAAGTTTCGAATTTCAGACCGCCGTTAGAAGCTAAGAAAGGGAGTAAATGGAAATTCAAGACTATTATACAATTTGGACTTCCGTTTGGATTTGGATTAGGGACTGGTGCTGCGGCTACATATGCATATTTTAGATATAAATTATAGATTTTGATTAATAACATATTGGCAGTTTAAATCATGATATAGATAATTCTTGCTTAAACACGAGCAAATCATGTATTACTGAAATATAAATACATATGTAACTGATGTATTCTTCGTATTTCATTGACTTAAGTACATGTATATTGTATTGCTTTATAATTATGCAAAGTGATCAGACCACAAGTTATATAAACATTATTAACGGTCTTTTCCAAATACAACTACTGATTTCAGTGCCGTTTTACCCTTCTTTGCATCGTTCTGTTGAAAGCCTCTTCACCACCCAAACTTCTTTTAATATCGTGCAGATTTTAGGGATTTGTTACTTTTTGCGTTGGATCCTTATTGTGATTCTAGGCCACACATTAAGATCGCACCACTCTCCTACAAGAAATGAAGCAAAATGAATGTGGTTTATGTCCTGTTCACCACATGCAATGTCATATTGAGACATCTTCCTCAGAGGGCGAGAAAGAGTCATGTTGGACAATATGATAGTACGATAACGGGCGCGTTTGCTGGTCCGTGGGATTTTACTCCTGCCCACGAGCAGACTTAATAAAACCATACATGCAATATATATTTTCTTTTGTAATATTAGAAATGGTTTTTCCAGGCCAGATTTCCCAGTCAACAACACCTGTAATGAGACTGACTGGGAAAAGCGGCCTTGAAACACGATTTTTTATACTAATTTCTGTTCATTTGTTCGATACTTTCCACGAACCTTTCTACTGCTTACGTCATTAAGGATTTTAATCACATCTAATAATGACGTAATTACAACTGTGAAATGTTTTTGAAACAGTTTGTATGTATTCCGTTTGGTAGATTTGCTTTGAAATCGTGGCCACACGATGGAAGCAAGTTGGTTGTCCTTTATGAATACCCATTAAAAACCAAAGGTTTTAATTACGATATTATAAAGAAAGAGAAATAATAGACGAGTAAATAATATATATATAGTTAATATAATTATATAACATTTGTAACGTATAACTAAATCCTGAAAAAGATGGTAACGTTTAATGGTTCTCCTCGATCATGTGTTACCGTGCGTTTAATGGTTATCTTCGATCATGTGTTACCGTGCGTATAAAATGTTAACGTGCGTTTAATGGTTGTCCTCGATCATGTGTTACCGTGCGTTTAATGGTTATCTTCGATCATGTGTTACCGTGCGTATAAAATGTTAACGTGCGTTTAATGGTTGTCCTCGATCATGTGTTACCGTGCGTTTAATGGTTGTCTTCGATCATGTGTTACCGTGCGTTTAATGGTTATCTTCGATCACGTGTTACCGTGCGTATAAAATGTTAACGTGCGTTTAATGGTTGTCCTCGATCATGTGTTACCGTGCATTTAATGGTTGTCTTCGATCATGTGTTACCGTGCGTTTAATGGTTGTCCTCGATCATGTGTTACCGTGCGTTTAATGGTTGTCCTCGATCATGTGTTACCGTGCGTTTAATGGTTTAATATAGTGTTGCTCTGGCTGTGTTGAACTTGTTGTTAGGCTTTCCATTTCGAGAGTTCAGTGCCAGACTATTGTATCTCCTTCTTTATTTATAAGTAGTTACAATAGTTTAGCGCTAACTCCTGGATTTGTTGTTTTTATATTCATATAAACATGCTCATGTTGTTATATTGTCTATTAATGCTGTCTAGTGTGCTAGAAGATACATCCTGGCGAAGTATTTTTCTTTAGTAACATTGTCCCATTCAATTGGGTAACACTGTTCCATTAAACTGGGATGACAATAGGGTAAGAATGAGGCTTGCTGCACCCTAGAACCGGTTTAAACCGGGAGCGGGCCTTTTTGTCATTGACCGTTCCGAGAGGGTATCCCTATTGTCAACCCGTTTGTGTTTGTGTTGACGCATATTTACTATTTTTACCATTGTGATTGTTGTTGTTTTTATTGTGTGTTTTGGTTGACTTTGTTCTGTCCTGTTCGACTTGTATGCCAATACTTTTAGATATAACAGTTCGCCTGTTGTTCATACATTTAATAAATATCGTAATAGAAGCCCGTGTTAAACTAAAGGGTAACATCAGCCTTCTTTTAGGGTCTTACAACTGACCAATAATTATAATTTCTATTTCAGGGGTAACAAAAAAAAATAATGCACATTAAAATGACCCCTTATTTGTAATAGTAAGGAAATGCGTTTTGCACAGAAACATATGCTATCCTGGGTTAAGAACCAGGGTTAAAATCTCATTAAAATCCTATTTACGCTTTGATACTCTCCGCTATAGGAGCTTGTAGTGTAGGATAAAGGGTTTGATTTTAATGAGATTGAAAGAAACCGTCATATATTCCATTTAAAACTCGTAACAGCTGAATAATAACGGCATCGGTATATTATTGTGTTTATTTATCTTACAGCGGGTGAGTGCAAGGACCTTATCGACTGTTCAGGGTACTACAGACCCGATGCCTGTAATGGCATATTTGTACCATGGGCGTCCAGATATTGTCCATATCATTGCGGTTTTTGTCCGAGTAAGTACTGATGACATGCCCTTGTGCGACCAAATACTGCCCCGTACATTGGACTTTTGTAAGTACAAATTACCACCCGGTGTACGTCCAAGTTCGGCGGACGAGACTACCGGAAGTGTCTCGCCTAAGAAGAACCTGGTGAGGTTGGAACCCGCGAATTGGAATGAGGGAAATGTAAGGAAAATCATAATGTGCGCAGACATGAGCTTGCTGAGTATACTGGTGGTGCAATATAATCAACTGTAACTTATGCAAACACAATTGGCTTTGAAATATTCAAATAATTGGCAATACTGGTTAGTTATGTAGAAAACGTAACTCGTTGCAGCGAGTTTGCTGTGTGTTCCTTTAAAGAGGACTGCCTCTAGTTTCAGAATTTGTAGTGTCCAGACTGTGTGTTTAATGCGAAGAAAATATGTTCTGCAAAAGATAAGTGTTGTAAGAAAAGTGTTGTATGGGTTTTAGTTTAATTTATATATATATCAAAAATAAAAATAAAAATTCGATTTTCTTACGTAAACAAATCACGAAATTCAAGACACTATTCGTTAAATGTATGCACACTAAAGGAAATGAGACATATACGAATTGTTGGCGTACTTAATGCACCCAATTCGGGTACAGTTTCGAGTTTGTTAAATTTGAGTTTGTTAAATGTTACTTTAGTAAATATTACGGTGGTATAGCTTATCAGTTTGTTTCTCTTCCAATTTTTGTACAATGCGATTTTGATCATCAATTCATTGTACAGGTTATTTCGAGAGAGAGGGGATGGAAGTCTGTAGGTGTAGCACACCCATTGCAATACAGGAAGTGTCGGCCTGGGGTATCGCATAATGGCGTCAATAAATAGTTCTCATTTCCTTTTGTAAAAAAAGGCATTTTCACTAATTTAAAGTGCTATTTTTGGTTTATATCACATTGTTGATCCATTTGTTACATTTTTCAAGCATTGCCATGTTAAAATTGTGAGTTTTTAATTTATTTTGCTTATATGGAAATGAGTGTATGAATACAATATTATGGCATCTCAGTGTTTATGTTTTTAAAGGGACCATTCATTCATGAGACAAGTTCTTTCTTAGAAGATACATGACCCCCATTTTTTTGTGGATTTTTTGGCAGCATATGTGTCATTTGTGATGATAATGTAAGTTATTCATTTTTAATTTGGGCCTAGATATGAATGACAACATGGCATTTAAATTTTAATTCACACACAACTCAATGCAACAATCAATATGCGTGTTACACCTGTAACACAGCAATACTCATAACTATCGGATTAAAATCAAAACCTATTCTGGAGACAAACCCGTTTAAAGTAGCTATCCCGCCGACAGCAGCCAACTTTTACATAATATGTACATCGTTTCTAAAACTGCTGACTACGAGGTATATATATAACTTACATATTTTGAGTTACCAACTCATAATTCATTTTACGCACATTTTATCATGGCTATTGTCAGAATCAGTGAATAAATCTTTACTTTTAATCGACACCTATACATTATTATATGACTTAAAGACATCACACCAGAATCAAAAGATCACGGACATTTTACAGCTAGAGTCGATCACAAACTTGTTAATCCTCTACTGTGGAAAATATTTATTGAGGCCTTGACATAATTTTATATAGGACTACAATGTGCAATGTTTCTTACAATTGCTAAATGTTCATTTTACTGTTTCGAATAGAAACATTTAAATATGGCAGATTAAAAAGGTAAAATCGGCAAATTCAATTTATTTTATTATAACAAATATGTATAGACTGAAATAATTAAATCGGATTTAAAATTGTTTGTCGGGGCCTCATAATATAACGGTACATACCAATCTCCAATTTTGCATGAAATTCTCGTACTTGTCACATTGCATGAAAAAAACAATCATAATTATGCCCCCACTATTTCTATAGGATGGATTAGGCTGGTGTGATGTATTTAAACACCTGGAGAGAGTTTTGATGCACGGTTTTGTTGTGTACTTCCGCCGTTATTAGGCGGGCTAGTTTCTTACAACCAACATTCCAATACGTCTTGCTTTCATTTTAGCTGCGTCTCCCGAGCCATGCGTTGATCATCTCCCAAACTGCAATGAGTATCAGAAAGATCTATGTACTATTGTGTCCTTCTGGCAATGGAGAGAGGCTAACTGCAGGAAGTTTTGCAATTTATGTTGATTTTATGTAAAATAGACATTTTTATTTATACGTTGTTTTGCTTATTGCTTTTAAGCCACATTCACTAGCGCAGTTATGCACCTATCAGTTTTCTCTCGCTGGAGTGTGCGTGCGTGTGTGCGTACGTGCGTGCGTGTTTGTGTGTATGTGTGCGCGTAAGCGTGCGTGTGTGTGCATATGTGAGTTCGGGCGGGCGGGCGCGGGCGGGCGGGCGGGCGGGCGGGCGGCTGGGTGGTGGGTTTATAGGTATGTATTTTTTTCAGGGCAAGTAGCTCGTTTTCAAGAGAAGTAACATTTTTCAGCCGAGGTCACTCTTTATTCAAGGGAAGTAACTCTTCTTTTCAGGGAAGGTAACTCTTATTTCAGGTGAGGTAACTTGCATTTTTTATGGGAAGTAAAAAAAAATTAAGGCCGGAAACTCTTTTTTTTATGGCAGAATTTTTTTTCAGGGGGAAGTAACTCACTTTTTTCAAGTGATGCCCAATGAAACCATTTACACATGGCAATTTACACTGGAGAGAAACCATTCACACCAAAAATATATGAAACAACTTGAAGCATAGACAGAATATGCTGGCAACAATATGTACACTTACTCTCCTAAATATGTACACTTACTTTCCTACATATGTGCACATATTTACGCTTGCTCTCCTACATATGTACACTTACTCTCCTACATATGTACATGTACTCTCCTACATATGTACACTTACTCTCCTACATATGTACACTTACTCTACTACATATGTGCACTTTCTCTCCTACATATGTGCACATATTTACACTTGCTCTCCTACATATGTACACTTTCTCTCCTACATATGTACACTTACTCTCCTACATATGTACACTTACTTTCCTACATATGTGCACATATTTACGCTTGCTCTCCTACATATGTACACTTACTCTCCTACATATGTACATGTACTCTCCTACATATGTACACTTACTCTCCTACATATGTACACTTACTCTACTACATATGTGCACTTTCTCTCCTACATATGTGCACATATTTACACTTGCTCTCCTACATATGTACACTTACTCTCCTACATATGTACACGTACTCTCCTACACATGTACACTTACTCTCCTACATATTTACACTTACTCTCCTGCATATGTACACTTACTCTCCTACATATGTACACTTACACTCCTGCATATGTCCACTTACTCTCCTGCATATGTCCACTTTCTCTCCTACATATGTGCACATATTTACACTTGCTCTCCTACATATGTACACTTACTCCCCTACATATGTACACTTACTCTCCTACATATGTACACATACTCTCCTACATATGTACACTTACTCTCCTACATATTTACACTTACTCTCCTGCATATGTACACTTACTCTCCTACATATGTACACTTTCTCTCCTACATATGTGCACATACTCTCCTACACATGTGCACTTACCCTCCTACATATTTACACTTATTCCCCTACATATTTACACTTATTCTCCTGCATATGTACACTTATTCTCCGGCATATGTACACTTACTCCTCTACATATGTACACTTACTCTCCTACATATTTACACTTACTCCCCTACACATTTACACTTATTCTCCTACATATGTACACTTACTTTTCTACATATGTACACTTACTCTCCTAAATATGTGCACTTACTCTCCTACATATGTACACTTACCCTCCTACATATTAACACTTACTCTCCTACATATGTGCACTTACTCTCCTACATATTTACACTCCTACATATGGACACTTACTTCCCTACATATTTTACACTTACTCTCCTACATATGTACACTTACTCTCCTACATATTAACACTTACTCTCCTACATATGTACACTTACTCCCCTACATATGTACACTTACTCTCCTACATATTTACACTTACCATCTTACATATGTGCACTTACTCTCCTACATATATATATTTACTCTCGTACATATTTACACTTACTCTCCTACATATGTGCACTTACTCTCCTACATATGTGCACATATTCTCCTGCATATGTACACTTACTCTCCTAAATATGTGCACTTACTCTCCTACATATGTATATTTACTCTCGTACATATTTACACTTACTCTCCTACATATGTACACTTACTCCCCTACATATGTACACTTACTCTCCTACATATTTACACTTACTCTCCTACATATGTGCACTTACTCTGCTACATATTTACACATACTCCCCTACATATATGCACTTACTCTCCTACATATTTACACTTACTCTCCTACATATGTGCACTTACTCTCCTACATATGTACACTTACTCTGCTACATATTTATACTTACTATCCTACATATGTACACTTACTCTCCTGCATATGTACACTTACTCTCCTGCATATGTACACTTACTCTCCTACATATTTACACTTACTCTCCTACATATGTAGACTTACTCTCCTGCATATGTCCACTTACTCTCCTGCATATTTACACTTACTCCCCTACATATGTACACTTACTCTCCTACATATATGCACTTACCCTCCTACATATGTGCACTTACTCTCTTACATATGTGCACTTACTCTCCTACATATGTACACTTACTCTCCTGCATATGTACATGTACTTTCTCTCCTGCATATGTACTTTCTCTCCTGCATGTGTGCACTTACTCTCCTGCATATTTGCACTTACTCCCCTACATATGTACACTTACACTCCTACATACGTACACTTACTCTCCTACATATGTACACTTACTCTCCTACATATGTGCACATATTTACACTTGCTCTCCTACATATTTACACTTACTCCCCTACATATGTCCACTTACTCTCCTACATATGTGCACATATTTACACTTACTCTCCTACATATTTACACTTGCTCTCCTACATATGTACACTTACTCCCCTACATATGTACACTTACTCTCCTACATATGTACACTTACTCTCCTACATATGTACACATACTCTCCTACATATGTACACATACTCTACTACATATTTACACTCTCCTACATATGTGCACTTACTCTCCTACATATGTACACATACTCTCCTACATATTTACACTTACTCCCCTACATATTTACACTTACTCTCCTACATATTTACACTTACTCTCCTACATATGTACACTTACTCTTCTACATATTTACACTTGCTCTCCTGCATATGTACACTTACACTCCTACATATTTACACTTGCTCTTCTACATATGTACACTTACACTCCTACATATATACACTTACTCTTCTACATATTTACACTTGCTCTTCTACATATGTACACTTACACTCCTACATATTTACACTTACTCTCCTACATATGTACACATACTCTCCTACATATTTACACTTACTCTTCTACATATGTACACTTACTCTCCTACATGTTCTATTCCTATAAAGTTTCATGAAAATCCATAAAGTAGTTTCAGAGGAGTAGTCACTACACAACTCTATGTTTGACGTCAAATTAAAATGATTTCATCAAGGACCAATGTTTTGTCATGCTGATCATTTTAGTATAGTTTCCATATCTGTATCACTTATAGTTTCGTAGTAGTTGTTACCAACTTCTTTTTAAAAATCTATTTTTAGCTTTAGTGGCCATCTTGGATTTCACATCAACCTGAATTTTTGCTAGGATCAACAAGACCTTGTCAGCAACATTCCTATAAAGTTTCATTAAAATCCATCAAGAAGTTTCAGAGGAGTAGTTGCTACAAGATTTTCCTATATACATGTAACTCTATGTAAACAAAGATGGCCACCAGTGGCCATCTTTTATGTTGAATCAAAATGATTTTCATCAAGGGCCAACATTATGTCCTGCTGATCATTTTAGTCAAGGTCCCATATTAGTATCATTTATAATTTTGTTGGAGTAATCGCTACAAACCCCTTTTTTAAAAATCTATTACTAGCTTTGGTGGCCATCTTGGATTTCAAAACGGAATTTTTGCTTGGATCAACTAGACCTTATGGACAACATTTCTGACACGTTTCATGAAAATCCATCCAGTACTTTCAGAGGTGTAGTTGCCACAAAAAAGGTGTACAGACGGTCGGACGGATAGACGGACGATGCACCACGGCATGCATATAAGCTCTGCCGCTCTGTGATCAGTAGAGCTAAAAATGGGGATGAACAGAATAAAATACATACGCTATCAATTTATTCAATTTTATTTCTTATTTTTCATAATATTTCATAAATTTCCCACTAACAAAGTCATGGGTAGTCACATTTATAATATAATTATATATCACATGAATACCAGGTGTCAAGCTATCAGCACTTGAGCACAAAACACAAACTTCAATCTAAATGTATTCTCCATAAAAAAACAAACTAATTTACTTTTTACATAAGTATATTAGTTTCAAGATGGGCACAAATAACAAAGCTTTTTTTGTTTTGAAGCCATTTTGAATTGCATGCAAACACAGGGAGTACATAATAATCGACTTAAATACATTATAGCCATATTGTTTTGAGGCCATTTTAGAATAGACTTTGAATTTGTTTGCTTTTAAAACCACATAAATGCAGAAAAAATGCAAATCACTTGTTATGTTTACATCATTTTGCCATCGCTACAGTATCAACAATAACGTGCCTTTGGAGACTGATAATGATAAAATAAAAAGTGCAAGAGTGACAACTACCCTGCATGTATGACAGTGGAATAGCCATTTCTACTTAACACATAAGCTCCTCTTCCTTCATGAAAAGTGAAGTTTATTCGAAAATTATTAGCTGGTTTTCCTTCGTCAGGAATTATCAAGTGAATATAGATATTTGGTATTGCATATGCAAGTATAAACCCAGGAGGTACATAATTATCAGATTTCAAGGCCAGTCTTGATCATCTTCGACACTGTTGATTTTGAATACAACAAACGTCTTTAACTTTTTGCAGAAAAAATAATAATTTGAAACCATCAGTATAGTGATGAAGTTGTACTCTTTGTCTATTTATTAGATTATGAAACAGTGCATTGTCATTCTGTCATTCTGTCTGGTGTGTCTGTGTCAGCCAATCAAAAACAATACCAGTCGTAAAATGGATGTTGTTTCAATTTGTTTTCATAAAAAAGTTTCTGGACATTTGTCTCTGAACTAATGTCAAGGCCTGTTATACAAGGGTAACATTGCCAAATAAAAAGTTGAGTTCAGGAGTAATTAAAGTGGATTTTATGGCAAGGTTATATGGTGCCAAATGAGCATGCCAGGCCCATCGCCCATTTACATAGAGATAAAATATGGAGAATGGGTCTAGAATCTTCTTAACTGCTGAGTCACTGCACATTTTATACTAGACACTCCTGCTGTTTGTTACCAGTCATTAATATCCAAAACGTACATTTTGGCTACAGTTATCGGCATTTACATTTATGAAATCTTTATTCTGAAATTAAATAAAGTGCTTACAGAACCTCCATTGCATTTAATTTTCTCTGTAACAGTATAGAAAGACTGGAGTCAAAAATTAAATTGAAAACAAGGCAAGATTGTCAGGTGTGCCTTCAGTCCGATACACACTAAATGCATGATTAAACGCAGGTGTCTTTAAATCACTACAGGTGGGTTTGCCACCAAGTTCCATTGAATTGAATTGGGTTTTAAGGCGCACCAACACATGAAAGGTTATATGGCAGCTAACAGGAATGAACATGCAAGGCTCATCCTCCATTTACATCAAGATAAAATATGGAGAATGAGCCTAGAAGCTTCTTACCTGCAGAACTGCAGAGCTGCTGCAAATTCTATAGTAGACACTCCATTTACGATGGAGCCACGTTTCCACGTTTGCAGACGCGATATCATGAGTAAGACCTTGAATGAGCATGATAAAAAATGACAAAAGGAATATGAATGGGAAGGGTGGGGTGTGGGGTCCTACCCCTCTGCATGTGACAGTGTGTTTATGAGACTGCAGTGGTTGTATTCTACTCCGACAACCACAAGGGGTTCCGAGAGTTCAAGGAGACTGTGATAGGATATTATTAAGCATGCAGCAAACTGACCTGAATAATATTACACGAATATATAGATATCTATATAAATGATGTATGTATTCTCAGAGATCAGTCTTAACATCATCCTATAATGATGGGATGTATAACAACCTAGGCATCATTGAGTGTAAACCCAAAGGAATTACATATTAATTCATAATTACATACCGGTAGTTCTTTTTAAACAAGCAGTCGACAGTGTCTCGATGTTACCCTTGAACAATTAGGTGAAATGGCCAATACACGACAAGTCATTCCAGTGTAATAAACAAGTGCTTGTGCATACACCGCTTGTATTAGGGACTAGTCCCTCTTGTATTAGGGACTAGTCCCTATTACTGGTAATAGTGTAGATCATGTGCCCCAACCATTTTGCAAACACGTAAAAAGCTGCAATAAATTATATTTTTTAAATAAAACTCTTTATTATTTTTACTAGCTCACAATAAAAGGAGTAAGTTTTTACAAAAGCTAATCATTTATTCAATTGACCCCCAACCCACCAAACCCTTCCAAATTTATATGCAATTTACACGCAGGGGCACATAATTCTCGTGTACACATCCTGCAAGGACACATTATTCATTTACACATCAACAGTCACAGGCTTAACCCTGAATCTGCTAAGCATGACTATAATAGCCTTTGCGTCCATTGTAAACCCAGATCAGCCTGCGAGTAACTTGTAGGCTGATCTGGGTTTACAATGTCTGGCTGCTGATCAGTCTTTTTCCCAAAACACCCCTTTGTCACATAAATGGAATGGTCTTAATTCAAAGAAAGAACAGTCCATTATATATATGTAGTGGGTTAAGGGTTAAATGAAATGGAGTGTTGCGCACGACAGGCATCATAGTAGTCATCAATCCACAACTTTAAAACAAATTCATTATTACTTACATTTTAATGATGGCATAAAAAAAGTGTTTTTATTGCATAAGAGAACAACTGCATATAAATTGTAAACAAAACAGTTTCTTGGCCTTTTCAGTTTTATGTAGATTGTAAAAATAAACCATACTCAGTTCAATATTGCATAATTGGATGCTTTGAATGGATTGTTTCATTTTAACAAATCTTTATGTACAATGACTAATGATGTATAAAAAATTACAAATAATGAAGTAGAGAAAAGTTCTCCTTTTTCTCAATTGTCTCAGAGAAACAAATATGACAGTTATATCACAGTGTCACATGGCAATCATTATATATTTATCCAGACATTACTCTGAAAAATTAGTATGGCGTCTGCAAAGCTGGTTTAAAAAAATGTACACCACCAGATGGAGCTTTATGGAAAGGGAGATTACTCAATCTTAGTTCAGGCTTTGCAGTTGAACCAGTAGGATAACACTTTTAGAGAAAATGTTAATAACCTAAAACTTTTCATTTTTAAAAATCGGTTTTACTAAACTCCATTTCTTACACACTTGACAAAATCCTGTAATCTGATTGGTTGACGTTAAAAGCTTTGACTATTAAAAGTGCATAACCCATCGCAAATCCTGTCATGTGACGTCATTTTATTTGAAAGCATTTGTGAGAAAAACTTCAAAAACACTAAATGCATTAGAAACGGGTTTACCAGTATTGAAATTTTGACTTTTGTGACAGTATATCAGTCGTTCAACGGACGCAAATCGTATTTGTACCACAGCTCTAATGGTTTTCCTTTGTTCTTGCTTATGATATAATTTTCATAAACCTGAAGGTCAAGCCTAAACCGTGCTATAAATGCCGGTATATTTCAGCCATGCTATAAATGACAGATTCGGCAGTTATACCATGGTCTACTCAATTTTACGCACGTACAACACACCTATCAATCAAAACGACTACACCATTACCAAAACAGCACTCCTTAGTCTGAACTTATTTATTTTACATCGATTGTAATGAAAGCTCTATGAACTTATTTGAATCACTCTCGATGTCTTCCTGGGTAGAACCAGTACTAAGCAATGCAGATAAAGTGTCTTGCTCAGAGACACAACGCATATGGCAATGACGGGAATCGAACCCACGACTTTTGGATCATGGGTCCAACGCTCTACCACTAGACCACAGCGATCCACTAAAACTCCTTGACATCGCATTTGCCCAATAATATACAAAGGTGATTGGCTACAATAATCTAAACATGGGTCATGCTCATGTCGCGTGATAATGCTATTTCTTGATTGAATCGAACTGTTAAAGGGTCCTCCAAATTGAAAAATAAAGCGATTTTAAATGAAAGCTTATTACAAAAGAATGTCAATGTCATCGTCCGTTTTCTCAAAAACCGTTGATAAATGCAACGCCCTAAAACTTCTTGCACATGCGTAGATGGATAATGGCTCTGGTACAAAACATTTATAGCCTATTTTTCTCGTATGCAATTTATACTGCACTCTCGGGCCTGCGGCTCTCGAGAAGCAGTATTAATCGCATATACTCGAAAAATCATGCTATAAATATTACTTAAACAACATCTGCGACCATTAAATAACCAATATACTGTTGCAAAATTCAAAATTTCAATAGTTAACTCTTTATTAATTATGAACTCCCCTTTAATAACACAAAATTCCACAAATTAAAAAAAAATTCTCTGATAACTGCCTATTGGCTATTGGAAGACCGAGAGAGTACATCTTTGCAGACCGCTGGTTAGTTTTGACACAAGAAAAAGTAAAACATATCCCCACATGATTTACCCTTTCCTTTACAATAAAGTCTGAACATGAGAAAGCTATATTTTATAATTATAATTACTGACAGTCTATTTACCTATAAGATGTACATAATCCACATGATCAAACATAACACTACAGCATTCAGAGAAATGTTTTGATGTGACATTTCAACCGGTTAATATTTGGGACTTCTGTTCCATTCTCTACCAGACAATACAGACAGTAAACAGTATTAAGTAGTCACTAAAAATGAACAAGTCGATGGTTAAACGCCACCCTGCTGTATCTACTCATTTATTTATATTGAGCATCTTACATTCATGCCTGTTAATTATTAAACGAGTTGATACAATTATATGATGTGAGGCTGTGCCGAGCTTATATGATGTGAGGCTGTGCCGAGCTTATATGATGTGAGGCTGTGCCGAGCTTATATGATGTGAGGCTGTGCCGAGCTTATATGATGTGAGGCTGTGCCGAGCTTATATGATGTGAGGCTGTGCCGAGCTTGTATGATGTGAGGCTGTGCCGAGCTTGTATGATGTGAGGCTGTGCCGAGCTTGTATGATGTGAGGCTGTGCCGAGCTTGTATGATGTGAGGCTGTGCCGAGCTTGTATGATGTGAGGCTGTGCCGAGCTTGTATGACGTGAGGCTGTGCCGAGCTTGTATGACGTGAGGCTGTGCCGAGCTTGTATGACGTGAGGCTGTGCCGAGCTTATATGACGTGAGGCTGTGCCGAGCTTATATGACGTGAGGCTGTGCCGAGCTTATATGACGTGAGGCTGTGCCGAGCTTATATGACGTGAGGCTGTGCCGAGCTTATATGACGTGAGGCTGTGCCGAGCTCATATGATCTGAGGCTGTGCCGAGCTTATATGATGTGAGGCTGTGCCGAGCTCATATGATCTGAGGCTGTGCCGAGCTTATATGATGTGAGGCTGTGCCGAGCTTATATGATGTGAGGCTGTGCCGAGCTCATATGATGTGAGGCTGTGCCGAGCTCATATGATGTGAGGCTGTGCCGAGCTCATATGATGTGAGGCTGTGCCGAGCTCATATGATGTGAGGCTGTGCCGAGCTTATATGATGTGAGGCTGTGCCGAGCTTATATGATGTGAGGCTGTGCCGAGCTTATATGATGTGAGGCTGTGCTGAGCTTATATGATGTGAGGCTGTGCTGAGCCTATATGATGTGAGGCTGTGCTGAGCCTATATGATGTGAGGCTGTGCCGAGCTTATATGATGTGAGGCTGTGCTGAGCTTATATGATGTGAGGCTGTGCTGAGCCTATATGATGTGAGGCTGTGCCGAGCCTATATGATGTGAGGCTGTGCTGAGCTTATATGATGTGAGGCTGTGCTGAGCCTATATGATGTGAGGCTGTGCCCAGCATCATATCAATTCTATCCAACCAGTTCAGTATATTATACAGGCACAAATGTGAGATTCTATTAATCACATAACTGTAAAAAAACATTTATTCTTGTAGCAGCCAGTATATGAATGATGACGTTGTATGTTTGAATGATGACGTTGTATGTCTGAACGATGACGTCGTATGTTTATTCGGACTTCTCAACAAGGGAATTACTACGTCGATTTCCGTAATCCAGTATTTTTAACGGTAACGGAAATCGATGAGACAATTCTGATGTACTCCGAGCTGAACGGAAAAGACCAAACAGTGATTCAGCATTCATTCGCAGATTCACTAGTGTAATATGATAAATATATCATGGCTTTAAAACACTCCCACACCACAAGCTATGTGTTAAACGTAGATATAACAGCGTTGCGTTGAGCCCACGATTGTTATACAATAACAAAGTATAAAAGTTATGGTTTTGATACTTAACAACAATAAAAATTATGATTAAGACACCAGTATGTGTAGTTATAAAATAATCCCCCCCACTCACCACATTACCAAGTGTGAAACCTCAACGTGGACTGTTGGTGTGGACAAAGAAAATTTAACTTTTGATTGTTTTATGTAATTTGGACTTCTTGACAGAAAAATCAAGATACATCACAATGTATAAAAGTTATGGCCACGACACATGTATAAAACTTTGATTCTGAGTATAAAAAAAAAAAAAAAAAAATGTGTACAGTAATGGGCATGATAAACATTTCAAAGGGAAGTAACTCTGACTAGCACACATTATTTTCATCAGTAACAGTTATTTCTCTTCCATTTAATTTATATGGCAGGACTGACATAATTTAAATCAGTAATGGGGTCGGCGAAGCGACACGAGAAGGTTGTCTATAACTGCCGTTCAGCGATTAATGTCTATAACTCTGCAAGTACGCGAATAATCGCCGTATCATATAAAGTCAGGAATATCAGTAAGGTGTGGGATTAATAATCTGTATTTTTAAGAAATATTTACCATCAATTCTACTTGTTTTAATATTAAAGAGGCTCTACCTATATCTTTTTGTCCATCAATTGATATAAAATTTACTTAATTATAAAGAGGACTGTGAAAAAGGTAAATGGCAATAATTTCACCCCATGTAATATGCGTTTTGCTGGGGAAAAACAGGATTGAAAAGATCGGATTTTTGAAATTGTATTCGTAATTGTTTTAGACAAGTCGATTACGGAGATTTTCCGATCTTATTCGTTTACAATCGGAACTGCCTCGTCGGATTGGCGAAGAGTTCCGATCGATTCGTTTACTATCGGAACTGCCCCGAATAGTTTGTTTTCGTTCAACTGAATCACATTGCGCATGTCCGAGAGAATCGTAAAAACTCGTAGTTCTCCGGCAGGAATAAACAGCAGGGCAGCATTTTATTCAAGATATTGTTTTGATCATAATTAATAATTTAAGAACTGGAATACGAATCATGTTTCTTCTTAGAATACTCATAAATAGCTTTGTATACATATAAATGCAGAAATATTGAGTATTTAATATTTTACATTAAAAATCGCATAGATATAGGTGGTGCCTCTTTAAATATTACTCAAAAATGAATATTATAAGAAATAAGAGGAAGAATTGATTGAAACCTTGATGGGTGCTTTTCTACAGCATGTGTGTCACCGTCTGGGGCCAGAATGTATAGCACATGACTATTGTCAGTAAGAGAAGATATGAAAAGTATGGTGAAGACAAGACAAATATTACAGGGAATGTTCTCAAAAAGTGACCTTGACCTTTATATATTGGTGTGATAGTGTGGTTATTGTCATCAGTTATAGAATCCAATGTTAATTTTGTGTGTGGCTGAAATATGTTGATCTTTGAACCCATAATTTGACCATGACCTTTATATACAGGCAAAGGTCGCGTGACTATTGTCAGGAACAGCATATATCGCAAGTTTGATAAACATAAAGAATAAACAATTTATGACTATGACAATGTTAAGATTTGCTGACAACGAACAGACATCGACCATGACAGAAACAAAGAGATCCCTACGTATCAGTTTTTTCCTTCGAAAAGGCAACACAATAAAATGATCAAAATATTAAACTAAAATGCTGGCAAAAATGAAACTAGTATATTTGATGTAGGATGAGTAGCAAGAACTTTAAAGCAGTTCTTCCGGCTCGCTATTATTTTGATTACCGGGTAGTGACTTCAACATTCTATACGGTATAACATAATTATATTGTAACATTAAGTAGAAAAAACACTTCCTATGCGGATTTACACGGAAGCTATATAATAACTATATACACATCTTAATTTGTTTTCTTATTTCATTTCTTTGTTTATGAAACAAAATTGCACTTCAATGATAGATAATATCGTAGTTACATCTATATTTTGTTCAGATAACAAAACCAGTCTAAGCAGTCCTTTAACATGGTTTTTCATTTTCAACACAGAAGTTACAATACATCGGTTTTCATATTTCATTCCCAAAACATTTAATTCCCAAAAATACACTGCTCCAAATGACAGGTTATGTCATATTAATTTTCATTTGAAATACACAATCACTTTTCGTATTTTGATTTTTTAAACAATTTAAACCAATAAACAATTTATTTCCGAAAATACAATTCTCTGTGGCATATAAAAATGCTCACTATAAATAGCAGATAGGTGTCCCTACACTTTTGATTTTTGGTTTTAGGGTTCTGTAATGGCGAGTATTGTAAAGCCCTTGCCTGTTGTCATGTTTTTACCACAATAAATACCGTCCTCTTTACAATATAGCAAACCCATCCCTTCAGCAAAGTTAAAAACTATTCTGTTCTGTTCTCTCTTACAGTCGAGTCAAACAATATTTCATAAACCACTTAAATATTTAATATCACAAAATGTCCAGTAGTTTTGAATATTAGTCCAAATCTTCACCATCAATGTAATGTGCGCTATTTTTGATTTTGATAAACACAGACAACAAAACTGGTTTGTATTTTCCCTAAGATTAGTAACAAGTTTGAATTGCAGAAATCAGTGAAAATGATTTGAGTTCTTATTTTTTTATCAACTTTATGAAAAACTATTGATGTATTAAAGGTCTTTCACTGTTTTTCGTTTTTAATATTATTATTTAACTCTTAGCCTGCTAAGGGCGACTACAACAGCCTTTGCAGCCAGTGTAACCCCAGATCAGCCTGCAAGTAACTTGTAAACCCAGATCAGCCTGAAAGTAACTCGCAGCCTGATCAGGGTTTACACTGTCTGGCTGCTCATCAGTCATTTAACCAAAACACCCCTTTGTAACATAAATGGAATGGTCTAAATTTAAAGAAAGGACAGTCCATTATATATTCATAGCGGGCCAAGGGTTAATTAAAATATTTTTATAGGGAAGTATGCCATTAAAATTCTCTTCCAAATTTCTATTTTTCACTCTTTGCTGTCACTTTAATTTGCATATTTGTAATATATCAAGCCACGTTACTTATCAGGCCGGTAAAGAAACCAGCTTCGAGTTCCCACATCTTCAATTTTTCAACTTTCAACATCCACTTTGGATAATCTAGGGTTTTACTAAAGGGACATTACTCTTGCTCCGTCGATACCACAATCCAGTTTTAATGTCCTGCAGCAGCTTTCTAAATCCAAGTCATGTAAACACTTTCCTTCCTAAAAGTCTTTTAAACTGATGATGAGTAAAATGCCATGTCACAAGCACGCTTCGTATATACCTGTGCGTAATCTTATGACCATTACACTTTCTTCCAATGTTTCTTTAAGCCATACATTCTGTAACACTCCAAGGCCGTAACTTCTGTATCACGAGTGCAAAATACTTCTGTATAACAAGTTCTGTGTGACACGGTCACCATTCCTCTGCTTCAGAAGTTTTTATCTTCCTCTGCGAAAACTTTTTCATAGCATCTTTCTGAACCACAGTTACCACCATCCATAGCAGTCTGAGTGTTTAGTCTACTGACCAGGTTGCTAAGCAACAACTTATCCATCACGTTTCCATGTGCTATACATGTATACTTTTGCTATTCTTCCGTACCCACATCACTTAAAGCAATCTAAGGTTTTTGATCACTGATGTATCTATAAAAGGCACTTTTCTTTCGTTTCCAGTTTATTCTGTCATGCACTAATCAGTCGTTATGTCTTTATTCCGTCATGCACTAATCTGTCGTTATGTCTTTATTCCATGCACCGAAACTTCCCAGTCCTGAACACACGTTTTTGAACATATTATCGAGTATACGCATCACATGAAAGACTCCAACTCCGACTCGACTTTAACTCACCTCCATGGAAATGTAATTAATTAATTGATTACCTAATTAACACTTAATTATCACCTATTTACAAAAGGCTGAGATAACAGGTCCTCGGCAGTCGGCCTCTCCTGAGGAACTCGCTTAAAAGTTAATCTTAGAAAATCCACGACATGTTTGGAGATCTTGTCTGGTAGGTTAAATTTGGGAAATTCTTCCGTTGCTATTTTGTAAATGGCAGCCATGGTTTCGTACTCGGCCCACGGTGGTTTCTTGGTTAACATTTCAACAACCGTACAGCCTAAACTCCTGCAAAAAAGGAATGGGTTTCAATAAGAACATTTAACATGTTTCAGAATTCATTTAATACATTTTGCATTTTCAGAACTCATTTTAAATGTACACTGAACATGTCTCAGTATTAAATTAATATATCTAACAAGGTTTCTTTAAGACATTAAATGTGTATTTTATGTTTTTATTTAGTACACTGCTCCGTTGATACCACAATCCAGTTTTAATGTCCTGCGGCAGCTTTCTCAGTCGAAGTCATGTAAACAATTTCCTTCCTAAAAGTCTTTTAAACTGATGATGAGTAAAATGCAATGTCACAAGCCCCTTC
The DNA here is from genome assembly GCA_037043455.1 of Cyrtodaria siliqua. Classification (NCBI taxonomy): domain Eukaryota; kingdom Metazoa; phylum Mollusca; class Bivalvia; order Adapedonta; family Hiatellidae; genus Cyrtodaria; species Cyrtodaria siliqua. The sequence goes on from JAWPHD010002212.1 coordinate 49,537, forward strand.
GTATACACCTGCGCATACTCTTATGACCATTACACTTTCTTCCAATGTTTCTTTAAGCCATACATTCTGGCCAAGTGTTTTTTTTTAGTTTTAGTTGATATTATTATATTTTTTAATACCCTTCAAATCACTGAATATTAAACAAATTTTGTGTATTATTCGATTTTTGGATTCTCTTTATGTCTCAAAAAAAAAAGTGTTTTTTTTTTCAAAGTTTCCGCATCATTGCCTAGACTGACCAAACATATTCTGTGTGCAAAAATGGCCTAAAACTCGCTCGGGAAGTTGAAAAGGGAAGATATGGAAGTTGGACACCGTACCAACTCTTAGAGTAACGACAGTTATATTACTGAAAATAAACAACAAACATACCATACATCTGCCTTGCGACCGTAATTATCTCCATTAATGACCTCTGGTGCCATCCAATATGGCGTGCCGACAGACGTGTGCTGCATGCCTGACATCCCCGACACACTGACTATGGTCTGTAGACGCTTACTAGTGCCGAAGTCTGCCACCTTGACATTACCATCTCCGTCAGTTAATATATTAGCACCTGCAGTAAGTTATATACAATTAATGCTAAGTGTTTGTTTTTTCATAATTAATTTTCTAAAATTACAGGATTTTCCTTAATAGCAAGTAGGCGGGTGATTTACCCTCCCAACTGACCGGCAGTTCCCAATCCAACAACAAAAGGAAAAATTATGTATCAACTGCCTACCTTTATAAGTTTCCCTATTACATGTACTCACAATCAAAGGGAAAGCCCTGAAATTACAACACAACTATGCAATTTGCCATGTAGGTTGGGCAAATTAATGCTGCTGAATTATGGATGCACACTGTTTTTTTGATGCTGTGAGACTGTAAGTTTTTGTATTCATATATCATTTTTCACCTCAATATCTCAAGCAGTTTGGGAGTTCTGAAAGAACATGACCAGATTGCATCCACCAATTAATGGGGACAGCACCCGGCATTCCCATGTGACTGTCAGGACCCCATCCCTGGTACCTGTCTAATATTCCAAACATTAATTTCCCAAATATTGGAATTGGATATGTTCGAAACAGGCCTCAGGCTCAGTGTTATATCCGCCTACCGGAGTAGGCACACCTGTTATAAAAGGTGGTGGAAAACGGTGTTGGAAGTCAAAAAAACAAAAAAGTTTGAAAAAGCACAATCAAGAAGTACCTTAGAAGCGCATGGCTTACAATGGTATCTACTAAAGTAATATGCATCCTCAACGTACTTAGAAAACTTCAATGTTCTTCTCTGTTCTGCTTCTAGTCTAATTTTATATTTTAGAATACCAGTTACAAATAATAATGGACTTATTGCATTCATATGCCGAATAAATATATTCAAGGGCAATAACTTTTAACATATTCCTTATTGTCAATTATGATTTTATTGTAACAAACTTTCAAAACATATTTCATGAAAAATCGTAACCCATTTTCAGAAATTATTGCCATTCCAAGTATTTTTTGGAAAAATACAATTATTGTCAATTCGTCCAAGATTTAACTTAAACAAACCTCTTCAATTAAATTGGGTTACAATCCGATAATGTTTCCTAAAGTCATCGCGTTAACAATAACAAACTAATGAACTAACAGATCACAATGGACAACGCATTATCGCAAAATCTGCCTCGCCGTTTGCCAGAAGAGCTAAAATAATTGTTATTACACGACTCACCTTTAATATCACGATGTACAATTACATTTTTATGCAAGTAGGCCAAACCCTCGAGAATTTGTCGACAGTATTTTCCAGCCACAGGCTCTGATAATGCATCGTATTTATGGATGATGTCATATACGGAACCCTGAAGAATGTAGTTGACATACTAATTAAGACACAAATGTTAGAACACATTTTTCAAAGGAGATGCAAACATAGAAATGAAAGAGCAGAATAGCAAATTGTTTAGAGATTATGAAGTGCAGTAATGCCAAGATTCTGTCAGAGGACTTCACAAAGAATATTTCTGAGATTCTGTAGGAGGCATTAAGAAAGAATATCCTGTCAGAGGACTTCACAAAGAATATTTCTGAGATTCTGTCAGAGGACTTCACAAAGAATATTTCTGAGATTCTGTCAGAGGACTTCACAAAGAATTTTCCTGAGATTCTGTCAAGAGGACCTTACAAAGAATATTTCTGAGATTCTGTCAAGAGGACCTTACAAAGAATATTTCTGAGATTCTGTCAAGAGGACCTTACAAAGAATATTTCTGAGATCCTGTCAAGAGGACCTTACAAAGAATATTTCTGAGATCCTGTCAGAGGACATCAGAGGACTTAAAAAAATATTTCTGAGATTTTGTCAGAGGACTTTACAAAGAATATTTCTGAGATTCTGTTAAGAGGACTTCACAAAGAATGTTTCTGAGATTCTGTCAGAGGACTTCACAAAGAATATTTCTGAGATTCTGTCAGAGGACTTCACAAAGAATTTTTCTGAGATTCTGTCAGAGGCCTTAACAAAGACTATTCCTGAGATCCTGTCAGAGGACATCAGAGGACTTAAAAAAATATTTCTGAGATTTTGTCAGAGGCCTTAACAAAGAATATTTCTGAGATTCTGTCAAGAGGACCTTACAAAGAATATTTCTGAGATCCTGTCAGAGGACATCAGAGGACTTAAAAAAATATTTCTGAGATTTTGTCAGAGGACTTTACAAAGAATATTTCTGAGATTCTGTTAAGAGGACTTCACAAAGAATATTTCTGAGATTCTGTCAGAAGACTTCACAAAGAATATTTCTGAAATTGTGTCAGAGGACTTTACAAACAATATTTCTAAAATTCTGTCAAGAGGACTTCACAAAGAATATTTCTGAGATTCTGTCAGAGGACTTTACAAAGAATATTTCTGAGATTCAGTCAAGGGGACTTTACAAAGATTATTATTTCTGAGATTCTGTCAGAGGACTTCACAAAGAATATTTTTGAGACTCTGTCAGAGGACTTCACAAAAACTATATCGGAGATTCTGTCAAAGGACTTAACAAGAACTTTTTTAAAGTGTTAAATAAAATTTATGAAAAGGGGCATAAATCTGCATTGGATAATTGATAAGGAAGAATTGAATTGGATTTTATAGTCGCACCAACAGCTAAGGTCATATGGCGACTTTCCAGCTTCCATTGGTGGAGGAAGACCCCAGGTGCCCCTCCGGGCAAATTTCGTGCACGGGCGGGCACCTGGGTAGAACCACCGACGTTCCGCAAGCCAGCTGGATAGCTTCCTCACATAAAGATTCCTAGGCCCCTGAGGGATCGAACCTACAGCGGTGAGGGACAAGTGATTTCAAGTCAGACATTAACCACTCGGCCACGGACGCCCCTGATAAGGAAGAACTGTATAAAGTTTTATGACCATAAGTCAATATTTGGCCAAGTTATGAGCTAGATTAGGCTGCAGGCTAAAGTTTTATGAAAAGGGGGCATAACACTGCCAAAATGAGAGTTATTGGACATGTGTAACAACATTCATTTAGTTAAGACGAATATTTGTGTAAAGTTTCATGAACATAGGTCAAATACTTTTCAAGTATTGGCCAGTTATGAACTTGCTTAGGTTGCAGGTTAAAGTTTTATGAAAAGGGGCATAACTCTGCTGAAATGGAAGTTATAATGGAGTTATTGGTCATGAGTAACAATATTCTGTGTGGTAAGATGAATATGTGTGTGGTTTCATGAACATAGGTTAAATATTTCTTAATGTATGGCCAGTTATGAGCTTGGTTAGGTTGCAGGTTAAATGAAAGTGGGCATAGCTGTCAGAATGAAAGTCCGAGTTAGTGGTCATATGTAAAAATATTCTGTGTGGTAAGATAAAAATCTGTATGAAGTTTCTTGAACAAATTTCAAATACTTCTTAAGTTATGGCTAGTTATGAGCCTGGTTAGGTTGCAGGTTAAAGTTTTATGAAAGGGACCATAACTCTGTCAAAATGAAGGTCAGAGTTATTGGACATGTGTAACAGCATTCCTTCGGTTAAGATGAAGATGTGTGTTAAGTTTCATGAACATATGTCAAATACTTTTCAAGTTATGGCCAAGGTTAGGTTGCAGATTAAAGTGCAAAAGACGACGGATGATAAACGACGACGGATAAAGTGATCCCTAAATGTCTACCATGCTATGCAGGCAATACAAAAAGAGCAACATTATCTGAACAAAAAAGTTATATACTGAAAGGAAAAAGAAACGCGACACGGGAATTTCCGCTATATATTGTATATACTGCACACTTAATTCCATATATATTCCAAGGAAAAGGAAATCCCAAGATGTTTTGTAACAAGAAATTCATAAATGTTGAAGTTCCTCTTTGTAAAATTGAGCCAGTTCAGTACTGTATTTAGCGTAAAAAGTTTGCAACTATTTACACTGTCAATAATGGAACTTTGCAGGAATACTATTTGCTGTGTCACGTGTTGTTTTAGTCTTTTTTCCGAAAGGAAAGATCTTACTTAGCCATGTACCATTTGATTAACAACAGCATATCGTACATACAATATATAGTGGAAATTCCCGTGTCGCGTTTCTTTTTCATTTCAGTATAATTGTAACAAACTATGAATTTCTAAGGAATTATTTATTACAGAGCTCCAGATAGGCTTTCCTATCAAAGAGTAGTTTACCCACTAAATAAATCTGCAATGCTCATTTTGAAATGTTTAAAGAGTAAATGATTTTTGTTGTGCTGCTCTTTAGGCCATAATAAATTAATTGCTAGATCCTCATCTCCGCCCGCCCCCGTATTTTTATGCCACCCTGGTAATTTTTATTATTCAAACAAAAAAAACAAAAAAATTGCTGAAAGCATGAAACACTATTAAAAATGTGTTTTCAATCTTGGAAGTACTCCGTAGTATGTTTTGCTATTTTTGCCTTGTGCCGAGGCCATTTTCCATATAAAATAAAAAATAAAATTTCACCGCCACACCCCCATTTTGAAATAAATTTGGATGAGAAACTAGCAAATAATTTATTATGGCCTTACAGATATTCCATTTATACTAGAATCAATAATGGTTTTTACTCTTAATCCAGTTTTTTAATGCTGATTTCCTAAATTTTAATGCTAAAATACCCCCAAAAATTGCTTATCTGGAGATCTGCAGACTAAGACCAGCATACGTACCCCTGACATGTATTCCATGAAGATATACAGTTCATCTTTGTCTGCGGAGCAGCCGTAGTACTGCACAATACGCTCATGATTAAAATTACGTAACAAAATAATCTCATTTTCTAGGGCTCGAACCTCCTGCAACAGAAAAGTTTGGATTTGTTCATTTGAGAAAGAGACACAGAAGGGAAAGAGCAAGAGAGACAGAAAGACATAAAACTCATTTTCAAAATAAATAAAATCCCTCGCATCATTTCTTCTTTTTTTTCCCCATCATGTTTAATAAATCTAATAACAAATTAGTAAAATTTGAGTTTCTATTCATTAAATAGATTCCTATGGTTCAAATAAACATGCTTGGAAGACTGTTTAAGGAATATTTTATAAATGTGTGCAAATCCAAGTCAGTGCCTTTGGGTATGAATTTAAAAGTTCGTAAAATAATTTATTTGATTTTTCCATGGCACCTCAATGACTAAATTTATACCTTGGATACTTCTGCATTCAAGCCCTGAAGTTTGACTCTTTTCAATGCGAGCTGTCGGCCTGTGTCATGATCAAAACATTTAAACACCTCGCCAAACGCCCCTGACCCCAGCCTTTGACCTAACTGCCATCTGGTGGGACATCTTGGAGCTGTCATAGAAAAGGCGGCTTCTTTTTATATAAATACACGATATATAAATAAGATTTTTTTTGGCAATAATTTAGTATTAAATATTAAGAATTAAAAATCCTTGAAAAGTTTTATGAAATAGTAATGTTTTAAAAGAATTTGAATTTTTAAAAATGTTCCAATTCATGACAATTGTTATATTATCAAAATACGGTGTTAGAATCATGAACCATGTCGTATTAAAATACGGTGTTAGAACCATGTTGTTTGGTGTTAGAACCATGTTGTTTGGTGTTAGAACCACGTTGTTTGGTGTTAGAACCATATGTTGTTTGGTGTTAGAACCATGTTGTTTGGTGTTAGAACCATGTTGTTTGGTGTTAGAACCATGTTGTTTGGTGTTAGAACCATGTTGTTTGGTGTTAGAACCATGTTGTTTGGTGTTAGAACCATGTTGGTTGGTGTTATAACCATGTTGTTTGGTGTTAGAACCATGTCATGTTGTTTGGTGTTAGAACCATGTTGTTTGGTGTTAGAACCACGTTATTTGGTGTTAGAACCATGTTGTTTGGTGTTAGAACCATGTTGTTTGGTGTTAGAACCATGTTGTTTGGTGTTAGAACCACGTTATTTGGTGTTAGAACCATGTTGTTTGGTGTTAGAACCATGTCATGTTGTTTGGTGTTAGAACCATGTTGTTTGGTGTTAGAACCATGTTGTTTGGTCTAAAAATTTAATTCACCATAGATTTGTAACAATTAAAATCAGGCACAAAATGTTTAAATTAACCCCGGTGCTTACGTGGCCTGGGATAGCACATATTACTCACCCTAAATAGAAAACGTTGTTTTTGTCAATTTTAAGTCAATACGCTTAATACCACAAAAAGCCAGATGTAACATCTATTTTTAACAATTTTTGTAGGCAGTACTGATTTAAGTGCAATGAATACTTACATTTTGAGAATGCTGGATTAAATACGGGACTTCCATCGTTGCTGAGCCGTTTAAATATCCTCCCGTCGGGGGAATCTGGGTCAGGGGGGTACCCCGAACTGCCCGAACTATTGCTTGTACTCAAGGTACCCTCACTACCTCGGGACATGTAACTGCGTATGGAGTTGGCTGAGACATCGGGGCGTCGATTGTTCATAATGCTTGACCTTGGAAACGTGCCGTGACCTTCAACCCCGGCTGAGTGTGACCCCGTGTCAAAACCCCTTGGATATGTGCCGAATCTGTGCGGGTGACCTCTACTCTCTGAAAATGTTTTCAAGAATATGTTCATTGTATTTGAACAACTCAAGTGTAACAAAACGTTCATCTGTGAGAAAAATTGAAATTGACTTGATATACGATAACACAAAAAACAAACATCTTTAGTAAGATTTTCAACGAGATGTTAAAATGAAACAAAGTGTAAAAACAGGCCTTTATATATCCACTCACAAATTTCCCTGATTTTAAGTGGCAAGTTGTTTGCTTTATTATTAACAATTTAAAAGATGAAAAACTTCATGCCATTTAATAACAATGTTCAGTCCTTACCTACATGTTTAACATCACATTTCAGATACAAGTGCAGTTTACATGGTTACCAACCTTTTTACTGGTAGTGATAAGGGCTATTCCATTAAAACATACATGGGACCCCAGGAAGGCACTTTTGAAACTAAACAACCACCCATAGATGCAAAATTGTGTTTGAAGAACCAGATTTTGGAAAATAGGGCTCACCCATAGATGTTTATTAAATTGCCTTCCTGGGTATATTTTAATGGAAAAGCACTAATGGTTATATAAGGTGCTGGTGTAGTTGTTTTTTGATTTGTTCGCGTAAAAAAAAGAAAAAAAGAGATAAGCGCCTGGTGGCATTAAAGCGGGGTTTTCGAAAATGTGAAAAATAAGTGCTTGTGCATTTTGTGAAACTATTTAATAGAGCTTTTCTAGATAGATTTTTTTTGGGAGTGGAAGGATGCTTTAATGTAGTTACTGACAAACTGGGCGTAAATTGCATCACAAAAAGGTATATTTTGGAGAAAGTATGTCACAGTGACCAAGTTTTCAGGGTATGGTCAGTGGTTAATGGGAGTAAGATGCTGTTGAAGTTTGATGAAGATCGGACATGGTAATGCTGAGATATAACAAAAAATTATTTCCCCACTCCAAAACTAAAACAAAAAGGTATATTGTGGATAAAGTAGGTCACAGTGACCTAGTTTTCAGGGTATGGTCAGTGATTAATGGGAGTAAGGTGCTGTTAAAGATTTATGAAGATCGGACACGTTAATGCGGAGATATAACAAAAAAATTATCCACCCACCCAACCCTCTGAAACTTAAAAAGGTATGTTGTGGATAAAGTAGGTCATAGTGACCTAGTTTTGAGGTTATGGTCAGTGGTTAATGGGAATAAGATGCTGTTAAAGTTCGATGAAGATCGGACATGGTAATGCGGAGAAATATAGAAAAAACTAAATGTAGACGCCCACCGGTTTACGCCAATCTATAAGCCAATTTAAGCGGGAAGAATTAGTTTTAGTTTTTAGTCTTCCATTTAATACTAAATTATATCAAAAACCTGTTTCATGGATATGGTTGCATGGTCCAATATAAACATTTTATTTTATTTTGTAAATATTATTTGGGGAGTGGGAAAAAAAAACAATTTTTTGGCACGAATTGGGGGCCCAAAATAGTGGGTGTTATCTGCATATAGAAACAAACGGTAGATTAGACTTATGCCTTTTAGCCATTAAAAGAGTGTGGACTGAGCTCCAAACGAAACCATTTTTTTTTTCTTCTTAATTACCATATTCATCTTTGGCACCGTCCGACAATATACTTCTGCGAGAACCGCCCCGACTTCTGAGTGGATATGTGTCTCCACTGAAAGTAAAGCAATTTTTTTCTATATAATTTGCATTACGGCAAAATATTGTTGTATCAGAGAAAGAACACAAATTCTGAACATTACAATATTTATTTTTTTTAAATTTATTTTAAGGAATTCTGAGAGTATAAGAATATATATTACTATTAAACATCAATGACAGTATTGATTTAACACTAGAATACAGCGGTCAACTGTAATAATTTAATAATTTTGTACGAATTCTGACTGAATAAATTGTACATCTAAATCAGAAGTTAATTATATTTTTAACAGAGATACTCATAGAAAAGTTGTTATCCGACTTGCTTCAATGAACATAAACATATGACATCAAAAATAAAATAAAATCTAAATGTTTTATGTGTTTTTTCCTTAATTCATGTAAATAATATAATAAAACTAATATGCATTCTTGGTCACATCTAGCCAATATAACGAGTGATGAAAGTTCAAATTTATTTGAAAACGTTGGCGACAATTGCTTCAATGGTGATTTATAGCAGGTTCTAAAATCTTTTTTTGAAGTTATACAAGCCCAGCTTTTGCCCTCTTATACACCTTCACCTTTCCTTAAATAAACTACTACGCAGCCGTCTGCATCGCCGACAGCGATAAACGTTTCCTTTATGCTTATGTGAAATGAAATTATTGTTATGGATATATAACTGATAAAAATAGAGTACAAAATCAATCACCCGTGAACATTTCTCATAAAGGAAATTTTTTAAATATTTCCTTCATTTAATTTAATGGATGCCGATCATGACTGGGGTAACTTATTCTTTATTTGCGATAAAATTGTGAGATAGTTTTGCATGATTTTATGATTTTAAATACAGTCCCAAGTTAGAGAGTATATATCAAGGTATAAATCACATCAATAGAAGCGTTATTCAGGAGAACATATCATAAAAAGTTATTAATTAATCATCACAAGTGTACGCATCTACAAAATGTATATTCACCTGCTTCACGACATCATAGAAGTTAACTACATACTCACAGTATTATATATTTACAATATACCTACCTACATATATTTTAAAAGTACATACTTACAGGGCTTTTTTTACCTTATATAACAGAGGCCTGTAAAGGGCCTCTTCCCAACTGAAAATGGGACTTTTTTTTTCCAAACTGTGGCAGAAATATTTCCCAATCGGAAAGTAGCAGTATCTCAGAATTTAAGAAAAAGCATGAATTCTGCAATGTGTTTTTGTCTGCTAAGTAAATTCCGACTTGGAAAAGTTAATAATTATGGTTAATAATGGATGACAATATAAATAAAGTATATTAATGTCATATTTTTCTTAATTTATGAAATCTTGTATTTTTCCCAAAATGAGAAATAGCGCGATCTTTTTCCCAAAATGGACAGGCCTGGGCCTCTTCCCAATTTTGTGAGAAAAAGCCCTGACTTATATAAATATTTCAACAATACAGACTAACACGAAGCAGTCGATGCACTTGAAAAACTTATAACTTCAAGTCCAGTAACTGCATCAAAAAATCATTTAACCGAAATCCCCGACAATATGGGCAACAAGACATCATGCTGATACTTCATACCAAGTTTCAAGAAAATCAATGAAAAAGGAAGGACTTGAGCAGAACGATGAAAAAGGAAGGACTTGAGCAGAAACGAATGTATGATGGACGCAGGAACGGACATCTACCATTTAATATAATTATCCCCTTGCCTTTGACGGGGAATACATAGACCATTGATCATCCTATTGCCATGTTTACTGACAACTCGTGTAACTTCTATTCCTATCAAGGAAGAATACTTGTAACTGCTATCAAGGGAGGGAATACTTACTGACAACTCGTGTAACTTCTATTCCTATCAAGGGAAGGAATACTTGTAACTGCTATCAAGGGAGGGAATACTTACTGACAACTCGTGTAACTTCTATTCCTATCAAGGGAAGGAATACTTGTAACTGCTATCAAGGGAGGGAATACTTACTGACAACTCGTGTAACTTCTATTCCTATCAAGGGAAGGAATACTTGTAACTGCTATCAAGAGAGGGAATACTGACTACTCATGTAACTTCTATCAAGGCAGGGAATACTGACTACTCATATAACTGCTATCAAGCAGGGAATACTGACTACTCATGTAACTTCTATCAAGGCAGGGAATACTGACTACTCATATAACTGCTATCAAGGCAGGAATACTGACTACTCATGTAACTGCTATCAAGGCAGGAATACTGACTACTCATGTAACTTCTATCAAGGCAGGGAATACTGACTACTCATGTAACTTCTATCAAGGCAGGGAATACTGACTACTCATGTAACTTCTATCAAGGCAGGGAATACTGACTACTCATGTAACTTCTATCAAGGCAGGGAATACTGACTACCATATAACTGCTATCAAGGCAGGGAATACTGACTACTCATATAACTGCTATCAAGGCAGGGAATACTGACTACTCATATAACTGCTATCAAGGCAGGGAATACTGACTACTCATATAACTGCTATCAAGGCAGGGAATACTGACTACTCATATAACTGCTATCAAGGCAGGGAATACTGACTACTCATATAACTGCTATCAAGGCAGGGAATACTGACTACTCATGTAACTTCTATCAAGGCAGGGAATACTGACTACTCATATAACTGCTATCAAGGCAGGGAATACTGACTACTCATGTAACTTCTATCAAGGCAGGGAATACTGACTACTCATATAACTGCTATTCAAGGCAGGAATACTGACTACTCATGTAACTTCTATCAAGGCAGGGAATACTGACTACTCATATAACTGCTATCAAGGCAGGGAATACTGACTACTCATGTAACTTCTATCAAGGCAGGGAATACTGACTACTCATATAACTGCTATCAAGGCAGGGAATACTGACTACTCATGTAACTTCTATCAAGGCAGGGAATACTGACTACTCATATAACTGCTATCAAGGCAGGGAATACTGACTACTCATGTAACTTCTATCAAGGCAGGGAATACTGACTACTCATATAACTGCTATCAAGGGAGGGAATACTTACCGACTACTCATGTAACTGCTATCAAGGGAGGGAATACTTGTAACTGCTATCAAGGGAGGGAATACTGACTACTCATGTAACTTCTATCAAGGCAGGGAATACTGACTACTCATATAACTGCTATCAAGGGAGGGAATACTTGTAACTGCTATCAAGGGAGGGAATACTGACTACTCATGTAACTGCTATCAAGGGAGGGAATACTTGTAACTGCTATCAAGGGAGGGAATACTGACTACTCATGTAACTTCTATCAAGGCAGGGAATACTGACTACTCATATAACTGCTATCAAGGGAGGGAATACTGACTACTCATATAACTGCTATCAAGGGAGGGAATACTTACCGACTACTCATGTAACTGCTATCAAGGGAGGGAATACTTACGGACTACTCTTGTAACTGCTATCAAAGGAGGGAATACTTGTAACTGCTATCAAGGGAAGGAATACTTGTAACTGCTATCAAGGGAGGGAATACTTAATGACTACTCATGTAACTGCTATCAAGGGAGGGAATACTGACTACTCATATAACTGCTATCAAGGGAGGGAATACTTACTGACTACTCATGTAACTGCTATCAAGGGAGGGAATACTGTCTGACATGGAACCCAAACCATCTTGACTGTTATAAACACCCTGAAATAAACAACAGGATGGTGTACTGTTTTGCATCCAAAAGTCATGTTATTACGTCTGCATACACAATGATTGATGAATTCCGTTTTTCTCCCACAAAAACATTAATAGATCTAATCTACCTAAAGTGCATTCATTACATCAGTATCATCCATTAAGGCATACTGTCATTACTGTCATTAGTTAATTATACTATTAACAACAACAGAATTATAAGGCTTGGGCAACATTCAAGCTATGCAATTATATTTGTCTGAAATGACATACCATCATTCTTAACTCATTTGTTTTACTGAAACCTCTACTATCAATAATCATCTATTATAATTATTCAAGCTCATGTCTGCTTATTTCAAATTTACTATGTACTGTATCTGCTACAGTCTCGGCTCAATACCGATATATGGACAAAACGCGAAACATTTTTGCTTTAACCTTAACCCGCTAAGCATGGCTATTATAGCCTTTGCATCCATTGTAAACCCAGTAACTCGCAGGCTGATCGGGGTTTACCATGTCCATCTGCTGATCAGTCATTTCCCCCAAAACACCCCTTTGTCACATAAAGGGAAGGGGCTTAATTGCATATGCAAATGTGGAAACGTGGCTCCATCGTAAATGGAGTGTCTACAATAGAATTTGCAGCAACTCTGCAGTTCTGCAGGTTAGAAGGTTGTTGGCCCATCCTCCAATTTTATCTAGATGTAAATGAAGGATGAGCCGGCATGTTCATTCCTGTTTGGCGCCAAATAACCTTTCTTGTGTTGGTGCGCCATAAAACCCAAATTCAATTCAATTCTTTAGAAGGAACCTAGTGGCACCAGTCAAGTTCGAACCCATATCTCCCGATTCAAGGTCTATCTGCTGAGGCCCCACTGGCTCATATGGTAATACAGAAAAAAATATCAGCCAGCTAAGTTAACTTGCGTCCTTTCAAACGCCACCCCAACCCTATCCCTTACAGCAAATATAGTTTTTCTGAATCAACAAAACAATGTCCCAAAATGGCATTATAGCGTATTATGTCCCGATTTGTCACAATGACATATTACCGACCAATTAAAAACAGATAACTCTTACACGGCCATTTTCTGCTCAAATAATCACTATAATTGTTCTTTAATTATATCTACCGTTATTTACTTATGTCAAAGAGACATTTTGACAGCAAAAGATGTTATCAAAACACATTGCTTATGTGATTATTTGTTAAGAAAAAAATTATGACAAAAAAGAAAATTAGAATTTCAAATGAAAATTAAGTTGATGTTATCACATCCAGACGAAAATCATCAAAATTTAATCGCAGATATGAGGCAATTTTTTCTTGAATAAATCAAATCTCCCTTCGAATTAATTCAACCAGTTAACCCAGTTGCTGATCAATCTTGGAACTGATCGTTGTTTAATAGCTCATCATTATGGGTTATTTACAGCTGCCCCAGGCAGAGAGAGAAATGGATGGTGTTTTACAGCACGACAACACATAAATAGGTCATATTGAGCGCAAAAAAAATGAAAAAGAAATGGTGAAATATTAAAAAATATACTAAGATGTATAGGTATAAATGAATAAATAGTGTTTTACGGCATGTCAGGATACATAGGAATCCAGGAACCTACCCTGGCACTTACTGTTGATGATCATACCACCTATCATTCCTTAACCCTTAACCTGCTAAATATATAATAATGGACTGTTATTTCTTTCAATTAAGACCATTCCATTTATGTGACAAAGGGATTTTTTGGGGGAAATGACTGATTAGCAGAGGACAGACTCCAATACACAGGACCCTCAAGTTTACGGCCCATCCTATGGACGAGGCTAAGAGAAAGTGTCACGCCCAAAAACACACCGACGAAACTCAGTTGTGTCGGCAAGGCTTGAACCCGGGTCCCACCGTGCCCTGCCCACCTCAGCCCCGCACATAGTCTTAGAATTTCTGGCTTTAACTACAACTGCTTGAACATTTTTCTGTCTAAGGCCATAAGAAATTAATTGCTAGATTCTCATCCCCGCCCGCCCCCGTTTTTTTATGCTGCCCCGGTAATTTTTATTTCTTCAAAAAAATAAAAAAAATAAATAAAAAAATTAAAAATATTGCTGAAAGTATGAAACACTATTAAAAACGTGTTTTCAATCTTGGAAGTACTCAGTAGTATGTTTTACTATTTTTGCCTTGTGCCGAGGCCATTTTCCATTTGTCTTATAAAATAAAACAAAATTTCACACCACGCCCCTATGTTGAAATAAATTTGGATGAGAAACTAGCCCAGTTGCTGATCAATCAATCAATTAATTTATTATGGCCTAACCTTTTACTTTGTTAAGAAAATAAAGAAATCTGATAAATAAATCTATCTTAAAAAATAATGATTATACATGACTGTTTATACATGACTGTTTAGAAACTCTACAAGGGAAATTAAATATTTTTTTATTATTTTAAAGGTTAATAAAGTAAAAAAAGACAGATAACAAAAATCTGCGAGTTTAAGCATTATCTTTTATCCTATTTCTTCGACAAAATAAATTATGTCAGAAATTTTATCCTATTTCTTAGACCAAATATGTCGACATTGGCAGATGTGACATTTTCGTTGTAATAAATTCACTTGAGTACGGACTCCAAATTTATTTTAAAATCTTGGACCCAATTTGTAATAATAGAAATCTCTGACATAAAATATGACTGAAAAACAGCTGCCAGGATACTTTCCTATTAATTTAAACCATCAACTCTTTGTTCCATACTTTTTTATATTATAATGTCAAATATTCTACTCCGATTTTTAAGGTAATTAATACCTTGCAGAAGGTGATACCCAGCCGAGAGTGTGATACCCAAATCGTGAGAAACTACAATGCTGGGGGCTATTTATAGGCCACGTAAACCGTTTACCCACCAAAATACTGAGCATCCAAACTATTGACCTACTTCATTCACGCCCACACAAATGGCCTTAACAGATAAGGGGATTTTTTTATTATTTACTTTGGATTTGAGAGAGCTATTGCACTAGATAGCAGCTGTTTTGACTGACATATAAATCAGTTCCGTTATTCAACTTGAAATTTCATATTTTTATTTATTTTTTATTTTAAAGATGTCTTTACCACAGGGACCATTACGGTAACTACCATGTTTGAGCACTTCTTTACATACATTCAACTGACTAGAGCGGCATTGTTACTAAAACATACATAAAACCATCATAATGCACTTCAACTTTGCAGGTGCTCTAGTTTGCTTATAATTGTTAACGTTTGTTTGAATTGTGTTTTACATCATTTTTAACACATATTAGGCCATATATTTTGTGGTAGAGGCAGACCACCCCAATTTTCCTGGGCAGAACCAGTGCCGTAAGAATCAACACTTTCTCACTTGACAAGTAGAGCTCCCAGTGGGATTCGTACCCGCAGCTGTGAGAAATGAGAATGTTTTAGACACAGCTAACTCGGCCACGGAGACTGTTAATGAAAATGTTTGGCTGACGATCAGTGAATTTTTGTTGTATAAATCATCTTGTATTATTTAAAGGGAACCGTGCTCTGCTCTTACTGTTAGTTAACCAGCACGGAGGCAGGGCTTCTTTATCAGTTCTGATCAGGAAGGTTGGATACTGGACCGATTCCAATCTCGGGGCAGTAAAAATGTATAACTGCATAAAATGTACACGTCTGCTAAATGAACACATAACTGATATCTCCGGCAACACACGCTGAGCAGGTCAATCTGTTGTTACCTGACACGGCTATCTCCGGCAACACACGCTGAGCAGGTCAATCCATTGTTACCTGACACGGCTATCTCCGGCAACACACGCTGAGCAGGTCAATCCATTGTTACCTGACACGGCTATCTCCAGCAACACATGCTAAGCAGGTCAATCCATTGTTACCTGACACGGCTATCTCCGGCAACACACGCTGAGCAGGTCAATCCGTTGTTGCCTGACACGGCTATCTCCGGCAACACACGCTGAGCAGGTCAATCCGTTGTTACCTGCCACGGCTAATGTTTAGTCACTCAGAGGGTAATTGATCTCTTGGTAGCACACGCAACACGTCACGGTCATACGAATGCGGGAAACCTATCCTACTTTTACTGTCAAATAGATTGCTATGGTTCTTTAACATGCTCAGAGGGTAGACGCCAATACATGGGACTACCCGGTTTACGTCCCCATCCAACGGACAACGCTAGGGGAAGTGTCTTCCCTAAGGACGAACCGAAGCGATAATGCCTACTAGAAGCTATGTATACAATTTACCTCCTTCTCTGGAATGAACTCTCCCTCGCTATTTATAGAACTGCATGACAAACTGTGGTTAAAAGGCCTGTGGTCGCTATCTGGAAGGGAACCTGGTGGCGGACTGGGGGAATCTCGATTCTATAAACAGAAATATTAAACTATTTGTAATTCGAGAAACAATACAACGGACTGATACTATAGACAGAAACACCACGAATGAATGAATGAATGGTGTTTTACGGCACGTCGACACATATATAGGTCATATTGTGCGCAAAAACTGATGAAAGATAAAAGAAATGAAGTAGTAATTAAAAATTAATGTAAATATATAAAGGTAAAACTATTTACAAATAAGGGATGACATGGTAGTAATATAAGCTATAAATGTAAATCAACAAATGCCCATCACGAAACTATCACCAAGAATATAGGAATTAATTGTAACTGGGTACCATCTGTAGAGTATATGAATCAAATGTAACTGGGAACCACCTGTAGGGTATAGTGGTAGAATATATGAATAATGGGTACCAGTGGTAGAATATATGAATAATGGGTACCAATGGTAGAATATATGAATCAAATTGTAAATGGTACAGGTACCAGTGGTAGACACATTGTTAATGGGTTCAGACAATGTGACAGGACCTAACTAAATTATCACTTACATGTGATCTATAAGCATCTGGTGAAGTGTGATTTGATATCGAGGATGAGCCGGACCCGTTCGCATTGGTTAAGAACAGTCGCAGACTGGTTGTCTTCTCGCTCTTCTCCACCAGGTGTATGGCAGTGTCGAGGTCAGCTTGGCACTTGATAGGAATAAACACCTGTAACACAAACAACTGAATGTTGTTTAACAGCTCATCAACACATTTTTTATTTAGAGCCGCCTCAGAAAAAGAGGAAGGATACATAGGAATTCTGGAAGTGAACCTTACCTGTCCTACCCTTACTTACGAATAAATCGGGACCCCGAGGTTTTAAGTCCCCATCCAATGGGCGATCGAGGTTAAGGGAAAGTGTCTTTCCTAAGAACACATTGACGAAACTCAGTGGCACTGGGGAGGCTTGAACACAGGTCCTACTATCCACTTGGCCTAACAAACTAAACCCGACGATGCAATATTGTAGGAAAATTGTTTTTGAATTATTTTAATTATTTTACATTGACTAATCAACAAGCTACATACCGTACACTCTTCATGTTAACCATTAAAACTGAGCACCTTGGAAAACCCATGTGTTGTAGTTTGCGATGACTGTACCCGGCTACCCACAATGCCGAGAGACCACAAATGAGGGTGGTAAATAGCTATAACCCTACCCTGACCTTTAAACAGATGATGCTACCTCTGGAAAAAGAAGCGATACAGATGCCAAGCTTGGCGATTTCTATATGAGTTTTATCAAATAATTATCAAAACACAAAACTCTGAGGAAAAGGTATTAACAGAAGTTGAACTGCCAGTCGTAATTGTCAAGGAAAGGGAAAGAATGGTCTCCTCAAAAATAATAATGAAAATACTAATAATACTGATGTGTCATGGGGAAATTACAATGACTGTATAAGTGTTTGGGAAAGTAATATACCAGAGCCCGAAGACATACATTTTTTACAACTGTATCTTAGCCATACGGTCAACCTTTCTACATCTGACAACCTCCGACTATTATGATGCATAGAATTCTTCAGTATTCTATTCTCCCCCAACATTTAATGTTAAGGTTACAGAGGATCTTTCAAGAGTGACTGTGTATTTTTTACTTTAATTAATGAACAAGTTGGGTAATGATAGGATACGAGGTTCTCTTTCACGTATTCTTTATATCCCATGAGTTTAATAGTATCGGCCAATAGTATGCCCCGTTATAGCAAAATTGCAGGAAACAAGCACATTTTTGGCGGGTCTACACACAATTTGACAAAATATTGGGGGTGCCAAAACAGCCTATGACATTCTATAAAATCACAAATATCTGTAATTTCATTCTTCAGACAAAAATTGGGTGCGCTGCTTGTGACGTAGTTTGCATTGTTATACCACTTTTAAGTGGTTTACCGAAAATATAGAATTGTATTCTAGGGCACCAAGGCCTTAAGTAATATGATAAATATACATATTGTATTTACATAATGGTCAGTAATAAGTTTATATGAATGGAGAAAACCTTAATGAAAATATTGGCTTTTGTATACAATTGTTCAAGAAGATTTGTTGATTTGTCGTGCCTATCAGATTTATTTTCATCAAGTAAGAAACTCGAATATTTTCAAAGCCCTCCATTAATAGAGTGCCTGTTTTATAATAAATTTATTAAAGAAGTTGGATGCATTACATCATAACGACAGTAAAACTAAATAAAATGTTCATTCCAAACCAACTAATAGTCTCTATATATATATACACATATACAATTAGCCTTTTTGGGTACATAACCCCTGAAATGCATAAATGGCTGAATTGATCAAACAAAAGTCTAGCACTCTGATCTACCTAATAAAACCAACTTCTGCAGTCTCCATCCTGCTGGTTTATTGCGAATCAGGCTGTGACAGACCCTACACCACCCTTGTTACCACTTATCAAGCCAGTATTAAACAACAATCACCCAGGGTACAGTTTCAAGATAAAGATATATCAAGCTATTACATTTCAGTTGTCCCCAAAACGTCTAGGCCAATTTCAATAATGGCTGAGGCAATTGAGTAATAATTATTCAACACAAGAATGGCCAACACTCGATGAACCCTAGTTTGTGCAAATAGACCTGATCATAATGGATACACAGTGATAGATGCATCAATAATCATTACACTTAACTTCATCTAGCTTGTCCATAATTTGGTATAAATGTTGGGTACTGCACATGTCACCAAGTTGGAAAGGATGGAAGACTGATGATAGTTTACATATCAACCCTTAGCCCACTACGAATGTATAATGGACTGTCCTTTCTTTGAATTTGGACCATTCCATTTATGTTACAAAGGGGTGTTTTGGTTAAATGACTGATGAGCAGCCAGACAGTGTAAACCCTGATCAGCCTGCGAGTAACAGACAGTGTAAACCCTGATCAGCCTGCGAGTTACTCGCAGACTGATCTGGGATTACACTGACTGCAACAGCTGCTGATGTCGCCCTTAGCGGCTAAGAGTTAACAAAATATTATGTGTGGAGTCCCATGCTGCATGAAAAAGTGCCATTTGTCATAACCACGCTGGGGTGTTGAAAATTGTTTGGGTCTTGGCTATCTGTAAAAATGGAGCTAAACAAGAGACTCCCAAGAACATTTCATCAACAGAATGTTATGTATGGTGTCAGACCTGTCAGGAAGTACTTCTGGGTCGTAGGGTGCTAAAATAGTTCCTTGAAAAAATCCAAAGTTTCTTAAGTTTGCATGTGCTTGTCCCAAGATTAAGTTTTTCTTTCATTGTTAAATCTAATCTGATGTTGAAGTATTGTCTGTTATCATGAATAGTAAGTATTTTACTGTGTCAGGATTATTTCTTTGGAGAGTATTAATAATGAGAACAGAGGTTAAATGTGGTTTTGACAGATGTTTATTTCAAAATATCCATGCATAGTGTGAATGAATGACGTGAAATGTTGAAAAACTGAATCGGTGTTTTATTTCAGATATGGGACCGTTTGTGAGCCAGATGTGTTTAATTCACAGAATTAAAGTGTATTTAAGCGAACAGATGTTGTGTAACTTGTGACTGATCTCCAAATATAGCCTAGTTTGCATTGTGTTCAACAGGCTGATTTTTACCGGTCTGACACCCTATAGGCCCTGGTACAAATATAAATCCTAAGGATTTTAGTCCCTACACTGAGATGTAGCCTAATCACTGACACAGAAACTGTGCTGTTAATACAAATAGAGATATGGTCATGTCTAAGTAGGCATGGGTGATGAACATTTCGAGGATGATATTAGTAATGTCGGACTCTTTAATCGCGACTCATAATGTAACAATACATAGAGATTATTTAAATGCTGGGATCGATTATAGGGAAATCCTTCACGAGTGGTTGACGTGTGGTTCTTTTCACGAACGAGCGCATGCGAGTGAAAAAACAAAGCATGTCTACCATCAAAGTGAAGATTACCCAATAATCGATCCCAGCAGTTAAATAATCTATTTATTACATTTTAAATTACGTTTTGGCAAACAAATATTTGCTTTATTGAATGCTATCGGCGGATGACGTCGACGTCAGCAACACTTTGTTGACGTCACGACTCAACGTTAGTTATTATTGTGTTCTAAGTCAGCAACGTTAGTTATTATTGTGTTCTGAGTTAGTTAGCGATTATGAGTATTCTTGCACCGAGAAATCCCGATCTTTCACGCATAGAAATGTAATAAAAACAGATAATCACCTCTCCATTGGCCTGGGTGAAAAATATATTGAGAGGTATCGAGTACATCTCTTCAATTTTGTTCCGCACCTGCTCGTATGTGACGGGCCGCGCCATGTGGATACTCCTGCAATGAAAAACAGAAACCGGGGATAACAAGGGAGATAAGCAAATATATTCTAGAAGTTTCTGCTGAAATGATGCCTTTAAATCTTCCAGAATTTGAATGTATTAACATCACAAAGTAATACATGATA
This sequence comes from Cyrtodaria siliqua, assembly GCA_037043455.1. Taxonomy (NCBI): domain Eukaryota; kingdom Metazoa; phylum Mollusca; class Bivalvia; order Adapedonta; family Hiatellidae; genus Cyrtodaria; species Cyrtodaria siliqua. The sequence goes on from JAWPHD010002212.1 coordinate 70,781, forward strand.
ATAGCAGTAACTCTAGTCTTTTTTTGTTTATTCATAATTTTGCATTGCAGAGATGTTGAGATTTTATTTTATTTTCAGTAGGTGATAAAATTTGTGTTACTCGGTTTTTATCCTTAGGTTCTATAGTAAAAGAAAAATCTTTGGCAGAGTAAAAAGATGATAATTTTCAAGATTTTGATTTTTAAAAGATACATCTATTGAATCAGTTTGCATGAATGTGCATGAAATATGCAGGGTTTTAAAAGAATCACACTGTAGATACCTTAATTTTAACAGTAAACTTGGTTGAACATCAAGGATAAAGATAGAGTTTATCACCTACCAGAATGTATTGGTTATGTCTTTTTTCTGGTCACTGATTGGTCAGTTTTTTTGATGATGCTCTATCAAAATTATGAATTGTCAGGGGAGATAAATCAACATGGAATGCTATTTCTTTTTACCATATGCAGTTGGTACAATTTTTAAGTTATAACAGGACCTGTTTATTATGGATTATGAAATGAGACGAAATATCGCAAATTGATTGCAATCGCGAGACTTCAGCGGCCATTTTTGCTGGAAAATGACACGGAGATTTCTCAAATAAGTAATTTTAACACTATCGCAAATATATCAATTATTATCGAAGCTCTAGTACATGTAGTATTGTTTTGCCGATTGATAATTTAAGTGTTTGTCTTGGTTTGTGTTGTGTTTGATTTACTTTGTAATACAAAATCAGGGAGATATTTCATCAGCAAATTGTTGATCGATAAACAAAGACCGACATTTTGAAAACTGTGGGAATAAACGGTAATACTGTTGTAATAATCTTGTTTGGAAGCGATTTTCCAACTCAGCGACCATTTATATGAGTAATTAATGAATTAATACATTAATTATTCAAGCAATTGTCATTTAATTGTACGGAGCTTTTTTTATTTTGAGATAGAGCACTTATTCTAGACATTTCGGTTTGTGATGTTGCTGATTTGGGCGGGTAATGACAGTTTTTGTTGAAATATGGCTGGACATCCTTCACTTGGTAACAATTTACTTCAAAATTCATCACTATCAAAATTAAAGATGTAATATTTCAGTAATTTAAGACTGTGATTGTATTAAAAGTTTGAAATTTCTGAAATACTATGCTTTTTTACTTTAAATTTCTCGTTTGAAGACCGACTGTACATGTTAATCATTGGCAATTATCAATCCAGTGTGCGTAGATTAGTGATAATACTTATAGCACTGAAATATCAATATTTTTTTACTGTTATTATAGCGCTTTGCCTATCCCTATCTATCTACAGTCCCTGTTTATAACACCAATTATAATTTTATATTGTCCAAATTATAACTTTTACTTTTGATAACTGTAAAATATCCCCAAACTGAAAAGACTCTGTATTTTATAGCCTAGGTAGGTAAACTGACCAGTTTGTAGACTCTCCCGAAAACCTCTAGTAGTTTCTACTCAAGTTACATGATAATCAGCTTGGTGGTTGGCATACCCAGCATGAGGTCAATAAAATGGCAATAAATCACCTAACATGCCAGCTAATGTGCTACAACTTTGTCCATGCAGAATTAAATGTTAGAAGTATATATCTCTGCCTTATCTCTATTAAAAGATAGCATTTTGTTACACTAACTTATTTCTAATTTTTTTAAATGTGCCTATCTGCTGTCAGGTAATTGATGCCCTGATGTGCAAAAATGTGTATTTTATTGCTCTGCCATCAGTTAATTACATGGATGAATTATAGAGATTCTCAATAAACAGAAAAACCTTGGGACAGTCTTTAAAGGGACACATGTCAATCTTGAAGTATTTGAAATTGGTGTCTCGTTTTATATATCCAGTTTCATTTTTACTTTTACCCTGGTTACATTTAAATAAATCAAATTTTAAGTATTCAATATTTAGTTTTATTATACTATAAGTTTTGACATATTATTGGTGCAATAATATTAAAAATTAATAATATGCAAAAACAAATGGTTTAATACAATTCTTATAATTAACATTAATGATTGAACAAATGCAAATTATGTAGAATAACTAACGGGACGCCGCTAGTTTTTAAGATTTTCAAGATTGCCATGTGTCCCTTTAAACTTTGACAAGGCTTCTTGTTTTGGCTCAATGGTATTACATGATGCAAGATTAACACTAAGCATTTAAGTTTTACATACCCATAAAGCTACACAGTCCCTATTTTAACTGGTAATAACTCATGAATATGAATGAGTCACGTGTGAGGTAATTTCAAATCGACGAACGTGCCCAAAAGTCGGTATATAAGGCAGAAATCGATGAGTTAAAATTTCACATTCTTATTTAGCCTCCATACAGGTAAAATCGATAAATATACGGTTTAAGAATATATCTGATAAAAAAAAATAGTTGCCCGTAACAGGATTTGAACCACAGCCTTGCATTTTTAAGTTTTGAAGGATGTACGCTGAACAACTAGACCGCGGCTATTTATTGGTATGCTGTAGCATTTTTAACACTAAATACGCATTACGTAATAACTAGAAGTCGAGATTTGGTTGTATTAGTTTCATATTGATAACATACAGTATTACACCAGGCAATGTAAATTTACACGTGCGACAAAATGAACTATATATGTATTGATCTATTAAATATGTTGTTATTTTGCCTCATAATAAATGGTAGTCAGTATAGTATTTTCTCATGTAGCATTATAGTTCAGTGGATAGAGCACCTGACTTAAAATCAGAAGGTGTGCTCTTTTTTTTCTGTAAAAATTACTGTTACCTGTGTATAGGTACGATGTGCACTGGTCGATGTATATACAGTAAATGATGTCCTGCGCTATATTTGCTCGCTTAAATACCCCGATTTCGACATGAGCTTGTGAACATAAGGTTACAGATAAGGACACGTCTACAAAGAAGAAATCAATTGATATAGAGACTGTGTAGCTTTAACAAGCTTCAAGTACGCATCAATTAATTTGGCTTGAGGTTAATTATCTACGACCTGCTTTTAATCCCCCACTTATAAGAATGCAATCATAGTATTTTCGTTTTTCCCAGGCATGTCTATTTGCATCACCACGCCATCTTACTATACAGGATTAGTTTTGTTTAAAAAAAATATCACCGCAGTTATACGATAGTTTTTATCCAAGATGTCAAGACTGCTGTAACTTCGATGGTGTTACAAGTTGATGTTATGAATTATACCACGAATTGGTTCATTATTGCTTGATATTGGGCTGAACACAGAAGTACTTGAAAGTTCATGCAGTTTCCTTACAGATAAGCAGATTTCATTAACCTAATGGCCATGCAGTTTCTATTTTAAATATATCAAAAATATTTGAATTGAGCCCTAACAGATCCTCTTACAGTATTAAGGCATGCCAGTTTCGATCTAATGCGGAAATCAGGAAACCATTCAAAATACTCTAGAGTATAATGTTTTGTGCTTCAAGGACACTTGCTAGTTATATCCACCATTCAGAACAGGAAAATATTGTCTGGAATCTCTCCAATCTATTAGGCAGGCAGGTACAGTCTTGTATCTAATAAGACCACACTGTTTGTGTTAGGGGATGGGTGGGTGGAGTGAGGGGGATATAACATGTTTTTTTCTAAAATATAAATTTCAAATTTAAGCACGTTCCAATTCGTGATTAAAATGTCATATCAATTCCACTGTGTTTGAAATCATCATAGATTTCGACTGACATTGGGCGTAAAATGCTAAATTAACCCTTAACCCGCTACATTTATATAATGGACTGTTCTTTCTTTGAATAAAAGACCATTCCATTTATGTGACAAAGGTTTTTTTGGGGGGAAATGACTGATCAGCAGCCAGACATTGTAAACTCTGATCAGCCTGCGTTAATATTTTTCATTAAGAAGTGTAATTTTGCATTATTAAAACAACTTTGGCAAAAAAAAAAAAAAAAAAAATGTTTTCCCCCCCAACCAATTTCAAACAGTAAGGTAATTTTTATTTACCATTAAAAACTCTTGTTTTCACAGATATATAACTTATCTAGGTAATAGTTTCATGTTTCTCAGAAAAGTCCAAACAACTTGTGGCAGAAAAAGGCGACCCAAACAAAATAATTCTTTTACCACCCTGAGTTAATCTCCCCAACCACCAGCAAACAAGCAGTATCAAAGCTGTCTGCAGCAAGTGCTTATGCTTGTACAACATTTAAACCCCAGCGTTTGGTAGGCCCTACCACAATTATCTATACACTGTAGCCAGTTAGTATTTCTGCCCTACCACCATTATCTATACACTGTAGCCAGTTAGTATTTCGGCCCTACCACCATTATCTATACACTGTAGCCAGTTAGTATTTCGGCCCTACCACCATTATCTATACACTGTAGCCAGTTAGTATTTCTGCCCTACCACCATTATCTATACACTGTAGCCAGTTAGTATTTCTGCCCTACCACCATTATCTATACACTGTAGCCAGTTAGTATTTCGGCCCGACCACCATTATCTATACACTGTAGCCAGTTAGTATTTCGGCCCTACCACCATTATCTATACACTGTAGCCAGTTAGTATTTCCGCCCTACCACCATTATCTATACACTGTAGCCAGTTAGTATTTCGGCCCTACCACCATTATCTATACACTGTAGCCAGTTAGTATTTCGGCCCTATCACTGATCACTGATCTCATTTTTACAGTACAGCTATTAATAGATGCACCAACATTCAAAATTTGACTGTCAGGAATAAAAGTTTTGTTCTAGAAAGTATGGAAAATAAATGTGTTATATAATTATTTTTGATATATCTGTATAGGGTAATGTTTAGTGTATTTACAGGCCAAATTTTATGGTTTAAAAACGCTTTATTTAGAAATGTGTGATTAAACCTCTCTGAGCAGCATAATGCATAAAATGATCAGAAATGTTTCTCTGGGGCCATTCTGGGTTTTTTATACTCAACCCTGGCCTTTAAACCCTTTTTCCCCCCATACATATCACCATAATGAAGAGACTTCCAAATTTCCAGATTATTTAGATTTAGTATGGCATGCGTTATACACCTGCATGTTGACCCATCTGCACTGTGCATTCACTGTGCATTCATGTATTACTCATTCAGGGAAATAAACGGCACAGTTTGGCACAGTTCTTGATACAGTATCATTCTGTTCACATCAGTTGAGCAGTGGGGTGAGAGTCTTTGATACAGTACCATTCGGTTCGCATCAGTTGAGCAGTGGGCGAGAGTTTTTGGTACAGTATCATTCTGCTCCCATCAGTTGAGCAGTGGGGTGAGAGTCTTTGATACAGTATCATTCTGTTCCCATCAGTTGAGCAGTGGGCGAGAGTTTTTGATACAGTATCATTCTGCTCCCATCAGCTGAGCAGTGGGGTGAGAGTTTTTAATACAGTATCATTCTGTTCCCATCAGTTGAGCAGTGGGGTGAGAGTTTTTGATACAGTATCGTTCTGTTGGGATGGATAGGTCAATCTTTTTAAATTATTTTTTCCCCTTTATGTGTTGCATTGAAACAGATAATTAAGACAAACAAGAATTGTCACCAGTGAGAAATTATTATGCCTCCAAAAAGGTGATTTGGAGTAATTCTTACCCAGATGAAATGTAATTTTAGAATTATGGCAAAGACACAATTTTGATGCTTTTGATCCTATAAGTTTCCTCGACATTCACAAAGAGCCTGATGTACTCGTGACTTTCATGTAAATGATGTCAGTGGTTGCATGAAACTTGTAAAATATTTGCCTTTTTAATTATTTACTGATGGATATCGCAAATGCTTAAATTATCTTGCGCATAAAATCAGTTTTTGAAGGCACACTTTTTTCCTAAATATATTCCAAAACATGTACAATAATGTCATTAGAACTTGCCAAGAAAAGCAAATGCTAATAATTTTGAAAGATTATAAAAGAAAAAAGTGGGGCCACAAAAAGTTTATTTATATCAAATTACGACTACGTGCAGTAAATCATGATAAACCGTGTGGCTCCACAATTTTCTATAGGAATGAGGTCATGTTGATTTGAAAAAAGGTTGAGATGGGTTGGTAGTTGGACGGGTTGGTAGTTGGACGGTACACAATGTCAAAAGATGGGTGTTGGTGGTGTTTGGGTGGACTGACAATTTTCTATCGGAAAAAGGTGGCCTAGTTGATTATATATTACTTGAAGGTGAAGTTGGGGTGCGACGGCACATTCACATCGACAATTAAGGGGAGTAACCGAGATATTCTAGCTACATACTACACACGCAGTGATGTCATTATAAACATCTGAAGCATTCCGATAAGGTCATCATTGCATGTGTATTCCGGAGGTCTATAGCATGAAAAGGAACAAAATGAGGTTTTACGTCCTGTTAACACATCATACTTGGCCTTATAGGGACAGCAATCAGGTTGACGAGAGGAAAGATGAAGTTTCCCATCAGACATTCCTCTGCCAGGAAGTGAACCCATCAGGAACAGAGGTCTGTAGCTCTAAAGCCCATTACGTGGTCCCGCCTTAATTCCATTAAGCGATGGAAAAGTTTATATAAGCAGGATTTTAAAACGGATAATTCGATAATAAAATATGTTTACAAACATTTTTTACTGAAAAAATTGAGGTGACCTGTTTAAAAATTACCTATTAAATGTTTTAATTTTAAGCCTAAATTAAGGTTTTATTTCATACCCCAGCCAACTCTGTGTTTGCTTCTTGGAGAAGGGGTTGCATGGGGTATGAAAGTTAATACTCGGAACACGTAATGTTGAAGGCCTTATCCACTGAGCTACCATCACACATTTGTTGTAATATGCAGTGCGTGGTCGAAAGGTCGTGGGTCTGATCCTCGCTGTGGCCATGTTATTTATACTTGAGCAAGATAATTAATCCACATTGCTTAGTACTGGTTCTACCCAGGAAGCCATCGAGAGTGATTAATATAAGTTGTAAGAACTTCATTTCCTAATTGGTGTAAATGAAATGTTTAAACTATAAACTAGTTGAAATGTCATTGACACACAACTAATTGCAGAAAAACCTTTTACATATTTTAGGAGACAAAATAATGAATATACATCTAACTAAAGTGACCCCAGAACTGACTATCTAGAGTTAGAAGCAACCTCAGTAGCTCAGTGGACATTAGGCCTTGGCTGTATAGAGCTAAGCCAAGCAAGGCTTCACTCCGTGATGCATGTCTCATGGGAAACTTCATCCTTCATATATCTCCCACTAAGGTGGCTTTCCCAATATTACCCAATATGATGTGTTAACAAGAGAGAAAATCCCATTCTATTTCATTTCTTTGGGTTTGATATCCCATTTTATAGATAGGGCAGGTAGAGATTCTGTCATGTTTTAGTTTCAGCACATGTCTCTCTAAACTTGGCACTCTGATGTTCTATGTTGATCTAGTTTTCTTAAAAAGGGCTTAAAAGGGAAGTGGACCCTTGGTGGGCTCCCATTCTAAATCTATATACTCCTTTGGTATAGAGAGATATATAATACCCATATCAGTGCTCACGGAACAGGAAAGCCCCAAGCCTGAGGTCTGTCAAAATCTGGTTGGGGCTTGTCCCTTTTTCCCATAGTTTACTATATAATCAATTCCGGGCCTGTCAATATTAATTCAGGGCCTGTCTGTAAAAAATATTTTGGTGAGCACTGCACATGATTTTGTTCCAGATATGTCTCTGAGTGCAATTCCATAACTGATAAATACACAAACGTGATGTAACACAAAATGTTGGTATGTACACCAGATGCATCTTCCAGATAATCCACATTTCGTTCACTGATTCAAAACTCTTTCAACTTTACTTACTTTACACAGTTTATGATAAAGATTAAAACAATCTGTTAATTGATATATCGGTTTATCATGATATGAGTTCAAAACAATACACACTGAAATCATTTTTTTCAGGTATATAAAAAAGCTAGACATTTGCAACCTTGACCAGAAGCCCCATAATAATGCTATCTATCACATCACTGAGAGTGATTTGTAAACTACAACGCCGGTCGGTTCAGATGTTTGTCCATTCCGAGGAACAAGCTTACACACAAAACTTTAAACAGAGGATGCAGACGTGACGACTATCGAGTGGTGACAAATTTTGTGTAATGATGCTATCACCATTGAGAGTGATTTGTATCAGATTGTTGGTTCATTTACAATATAAACAAGAGGTCAATGACCTTGAAGCTCTACTGATAGATTATCAGCATTCCTGTGAAGTTTCATGAAAATCCATCAAGTAGTTTCATAGGAGTAGTCGCTTCAAGTTTTCATTATATAACTCTATGTAAACAAAGATGGCTGCTGGCGGCCATGTTTAATGTCAAATCAAAATAATTCTTGACAAGGATCAACATCATGTCATACTGATCATTTTAGAAAAAGTCCCATATCAATATCACTTATAAGTTATAGTTTTGAAGAAGTAGTCGCTACAAACTTGTATTTTGAAAATCTATTTTTAGCCATGGTGGCCATCTTGAATTTCCGGCCGACCTGAAATTTTGCAAGGATCAATTAGACATCAAGAGCAACATTCCTGTAAAGTTTCATGAAAATCCGTCAGGTAGTTACAGAGGAGTAGTCGCTACAAGTTTTTACTAGATAACTCTATGTAAACAAAGATGGCCGCTGACAGCCATGTTTATCATCGAATCAAAACGATTTTCGACCAGGACCAACATCATGACATGCTGATAATTTTAGAAAAAGTCCCATATCAATATCAATTATAGTTTTCAAGAAGTAGTCGCCACAAACTTGTTTTTTGAAAATCTATTTTTAGCCGTGGCGGCCATCTTGAATTTCCGGCCGACCTGAAGTTTTGCTAGGATCTATAAGACATCAAGAGCAACATTCGTGTGAAGTTTCATGAAAATCCGTAAAGTAGTTTCAGAGGAGTAGTCGCTACAAGTTTTCATTATATAACTTTATGTAAACAAAGATGTCCGCTGGCAGCCATGTTTAACGTTGAATCAAAATAATTTTCGACAAGGATCAACAACATGTCATACTGATCATTTTAGGAAAAGACGCATATCAATCTCACTTATAGTTTTCAAAAAGTAGTCGCTACAAACTTGTTTTTTAAAAATCTATTTTTAGATTTGGCGGCCATCTTGGATTTCACACCAACATGAATTTTGGCTAGGATCAACTAGACTTCATGGGCAACATTTCTGTAAAGTTTCATGAAAATCCATTCAGTAGTTTCAGAGGAGTAGTCGCTACAAAAAAAGTTTATGGACGGACAGACGGACGATGGACGCCGCACCACGGCATAAGCTCTGCTGATCTCTGATCAGTAGAGCTAAAAATAAAAAGTTTACATGCATGAGATTTGTAAATGCATATTTAAGTCTAAAATGTTGAATAAAGCATTTTGTGTATTTGCAGTAAAATGAGCTGATCGTTTACAATCTCAGCGTGAATTCAACTTTACAAAGAACAGGGATCTTAATATTATGTAATACAAAATAAGCATGCAAAGATACAGATCAAATTAGTATTTAGCTTTTACATTTTTTTTAAATAAAAAATATTATAAATAACTCCCAAGTTATATATTCTGTGCATGTATTCAAAATTTCAACTGCTCTTAGAAAATGTTAGATTTTTTTCCCCACTGATCGAATGTGTTTATTTTGCGCAGATTGTAAAAATTTAATAAGCTTCCACTGTAAAACATTTTATTGACATAATCTCAATCACATAATTCTTATAAAGCATTTTAATATTTACACCAATGGCAAAACGTCCGTTTACTTTCCCATGAATGCAAGCATTATATAATGATTGACAGTGCACCAATGGCAACATCCTTGTTTACTTTACCCTGGAAAAAGCATTATTACTGACAATACACCAATGGCAACTCTCCTGTTTACTTTATCATGAAAGCTAGCATCATTATTGACAGTACAACAATGGCAACAATTCTGTTTACTTTACCATGAAATCTATCATTATTGACAATACACCAATGGCAACTCTCCTGTTTACTTTACCAAGAAAGCTAGCATCATTATTGACAGTACACCAATGGCAACACTCCTGTTTACTTTATTATGAAAGCTATAATCAAAATGGACAGTACACCAATGGCAACACTCCTGTTTACTTTATTATGAAAGCTATAATCAAAATGGACAGTACACCAATGGCAACACTCCTGTTTACTTTACCATGAAAGCTAGCATTATTATTGACAGTACACCAATGGTAACTCTCCTGTTTACTTCACCATGAAAGCTAGCATTATTATTGACAGTACACCAATGGTAACTCTCCCGTTTACTTCACCATAAAAGCTATAATCATTATTGACAGTACACCAATGGCAACACTCCTGTTTACTTCACCATGAAAGCTATCATCATTATTGACAGTACACCAATGGCAACACTCCTGTTTACTTCACCATGAAAGCTAGTATTATTATTGACAGTACACCAATGGCAACACTCCTGTTTACTTCACCATAAAAGCTAGCATTATTATTGACAGTACACCAATGGCAACACTCCTGTTTACTTCACCATAAAAGCTAGCATTATTATTGACAGTACACCAATGGCAACACTCCTGTTTACTTTACCATGAAAGCTAGTATTATTATTGACAATACACCAATGACAACACTCCTGTTTACTTTACCATGAAAGCTAGCATTATTATTGACAGTACACCAATGGTAACTCTCCTGTTTACTTCACCATGAAAGCTAGCATTATTATTGACAGTACACCAATGGCAACACTCCTGTTTACTTTACCATGAAAGCTATTATTATTATTGACAGTACACCAATGGCAACACTCCTGTTTACTTTACCATGAGAGCTAGAATCAATATTGACAGTACACCAATGGCAACACTCCTGTTTACTTTACCATGAGAGCTAGAATCAATATTGACAGTACACCAATGGCAACACTCGTTTACTTTACCATGAAAGTTAGTAGTTTACTTTACCATGAAAGTTAGTATCATTATTGACAGTACACCAATGTCAACACTCCTGTTTACTTTACCATGAAAGCTAGTATTATTATTGACAGTACACCAATGGCAACACTCCTGTTTACTTTACCATGAAAGCTAGTATTATTATTGACAGTACACCAATGGCAACACTCCTGTTTACTTTACCATGAAAGCTAGTATTATTATTGACAGTACACCAATGGCAACACTCCTGGTTACTTTACCATGAAAACTAGTATTCTTATTGATAGTACACCAATGGCAACACTCCTGTTTACTTCACCATGAAAGCTATCATCATTATTGACAGTACACCAATGGCAACACTCCTGTTTACTTCACCATGAAAGCTAGTATTATTATTGACAGTACACCAATGGCAACACTCCTGTTTACTTCACCATGAAAGCTAGTATTATTATTGACAGTACACCAATGGCAACACTCCTGTTTACTTCACCATGAAAGCTAGTATTATTATTGACAGTACACCAATGGCAACACTCCTGTTTACTTCACCATGAAAGCTATTATTATTATTGACAGTACACCAATGGCAACAATGGCAACACTCTTGTTTACATTACCATGAAAGCTAGCATTATTATTGACAGTACACCAATGGCAACACTCCTGTTTACTTCACCATGAAAGCTTTTATTATTATTGACAGTACACCAATGGCAACAATGGCAACACTCTTGTTTACATTACCATGGAAGCTAGCATCATTATTGACAGTACACCAATGGCAACACTCCTGTTTACTTTACCATGAGAGCTAGAATCAATATTGACAGTATACCAATGGCAACACTCCTGTTTACTTTACCATGAGAGCTAGAATCAATATTGACAGTACACCAATGGCAACACTCCTGTTTACTTTACCAGGAAAGCTAGTATTATTATTGACAGTACACCAATGGCAACAATGGCAACACTCTTGTTTACATTACCATGAAAGCTAGCATCGTTATTGACAGTACACCAATGGCAACACTCCTGTTTACTTCACCATGAAAGCTATCATCATTATTGACAGTACACCAATGGCAACACTCCTGTTTACTTCACCATGAAAGCTAGTATTATTATTGACAGTACACCAATGGCAACACTCCTGTTTACTTCACCATAAAAGCTAGCATTATTATTGACAGTACACCAATGGCAACACTCCTGTTTACTTCACCATAAAAGCTAGCATTATTATTGACAGTACACCAATGGCAACACTCCTGTTTACTTCACCATAAAAGCTAGCATCAGTATTGACAGTACACCAATGGCAACACTCCTGTTTACTTTACCATGAAAGCTAGTATTATTATTGACAATACACCAATGACAACACTCCTGTTTACTTTACCATGAAAGCTAGCATTATTATTGACAGTACACCAATGGTAACTCTCCTGTTTACTTCACCATGAAAGCTAGCATTATTATTGACAGTACACCAATGGCAACACTCCTGTTTACTTTACCATGAAAGCTATTATTATTATTGACAGTACACCAATGGCAACACTCCTGTTTACTTTACCATGAGAGCTAGAATCAATATTGACAGTACACCAATGGCAACACTCCTGTTTACTTTACCATGAGAGCTAGAATCAATATTGACAGTACACCAATGGCAACACTCGTTTACTTTACCATGAAAGCTAGTATCATTATTGACAGTACACCAATGTCAACACTCCTGTTTACTTTACCATGAAAGCTAGTATTATTATTGACAGTACACCAATGGCAACACTCCTGTCTACTTCACCATGAAAGCTAGTATTATTATTGACAGTACACCAATGGCAACACTCCTGTTTACTTCACCATGAAAGCTATTATTATTATTATTGACAGTACACCAATGGCAACACTCCTGTTTACTTTACCATAAAAGCTAGCATTATTATTGACAGTACACCAATGGCAACACTCCTGTTTACTTTACCATGAAAGCTATTATTATTATTGACAGTACACCAATGGCAACACTCCTGTTTACTTTACCATGAAAGCTAGTATTATTATTGACAGTACACCAATGGCAACACTCTTGGTTACTTTACCATGAAAACTAGTATTCTTATTGATAGTACACCAATGGCAACACTCCTGTTTACTTCACCATGAAAGCTTTCATCATTATTGACAGTACACCAATGGCAACACTCCTGTTTACTTCACCATGAAAGCTAGTATTATTATTGACAGTACACCAATGAAACACTCTTGTTTACTTCACCATGAAAGCTAGTATTATTATTGACAGTACACCAATGGCAACACTCCTGTTTACTTCACCATGAAAGCTAGTATTATTATTGACAGTACACCAATGGCAACACTCCTGTTTACTTCACCATGAAAGGTAGTATTATTATTGACAGTACACCAATGGCAACAATGGCAACACTCTTGTTTACATTACCATGAAAGCTAGCATTATTATTGACAGTACACCAATGGCAACACTCCTGTTTACTTCACCATGAAAGCTATTCTTATTATTGACAGTACACCAATGGCAACAATGGCAACACTCTTGTTTACATTACCATGGAAGCTAGCATCATTATTGACAGTACACCAATGGCAACACTCCTGTTTACTTTACCATGAGAGCTAGAATCAATATTGACAGTATACCAATGGCAACACTCCTGTTTACTTTACCATGAGAGCTAGAATCAATATTGACAGTACACCAATGGCAACACTCCTGTTTACTTTACCAGGAAAGCTAGTATTATTATTGACAGTACACCAATGGCAACAATGGCAACACTCTTGTTTACATTACCATGAAAGCTAGCATCGTTATTGACAGTACACCAATGGCAACACTCCTGTTTACTTTACCATGAGAGCTAGAATCAATATTGACAGTACACCAATGGCAACACTCCTTTATTTTTTTTCAATTTGTTCTGAACAATGATTTATCACATAGCTTACAACATGGAAGTGAAACATAAAAAACATTCTATGTTTTCTGTAATCCACTTTTCACTGGTGGTATAACTATACATATTATTACCAAATTACATGGCCAAAGTAGAAAATATTTAGGTAAGCCATATGATTTGCTGGGAATGTCATACGATACATTCAGAATTTAACGTTTTTCATGTAAACAATGTGATGCTAATTAACAATTAAACTAATTAGTAAAATGCATGTTAAAGTGTCCTATTATTTGTAACAGGAATGCGTAATTTAACTGGGGGCGGTCTTTAAGACATGTTTCCATTCCAAGATTCTTATGTATTCGTCCTCTCTATCTGGAGCGGCTCTAAGGCCAAAAATAAAATTATGTTTGTTTCCCCTTCCCGACCCATGCAAAAAAGGGTTGGGTAGGTAGGTAGGTAAAATATTTTTTTTATTTCATTTCTTTTATTTGAGATCAAAACTGGAATACATGCTACCTATAAGACACATTTAAGACAAAAAAAAAAAAAAAAAAAATAAAATCGCCAGTGTCGAAAAAATAATTCGGATCGCGGCAATTTCGGTGGGTCGGTCGGGAAGGGGAAACAAACATAATTTTATTTTTGGCCTAAATAACCAATACTGGGATGATAAGCCTTAAAACAACAACTAAATTCCACTGTTACTGTGCAATTCTCAAAAATGGCGTACGTGACAATTACCAAATATATGTTTTCTTCAGTCAGAAGTTCAAGCAAGTATAGTTTTATAATGTTAGTTTTCAATGGATTTTGACATACATTTTTATTATTATTGTCATTCAAAGTAATTCGAAGTTTTATATTACAACTTATGCTTGTCCATACTATTTATTAAAACATCTCTTGTATTATGTTCTTATTTCTGGCGTGGCGTAGTTGGTAGCACGGCGGATTTGTAACCAAAGGCCCCAGGTTCAATCCTCCGTGGTGCCACTGAGTTTCGTCGGTGTGTTTTTGGGCAAGACACATTCCTTAGCCTCGTCCGTCGGATGGGGACGTAAACCGGGCGGTCCCGTGTATCGGTCTATCCTCCGAGCACGTTAAAGAACCATAGGAATCTATTCGATAAAAAGAGTAGGGCACGGTTCCCGGATTCCTATGTATCCTTCCCCTCTCTCTGGGACGGCTCTAAATAACCTATACTGTGTTGATGAGCCGTTAAACAACATTCAATTCAATTCATTGAAATTGGTGTCTATTAATAACAGCAAAGTATTTAAATTGGCATATAGAATAACAAAACTTATTCATGACATAAAAATATGACTTAATTATTTATGAATGGAAACAAACCACTTAACATAGAGCAGTGCAACCCATTATTATTTTTATTATAGAGAGGGTTTCCGGCATGACAACCAAACAACAACCAAACTGTCTTCACATAATTATGATGCTTTTTTTTTATCAATGCCAGATGACATGTCATGTGCAGCAATTGGAACTATACAATAGGTCATGTGACCTTTTTCTACAATGGTTTATCAATATTTCAGGCGCGTAGGTGCGTAAGCCCAGCTACGCGCCTGAAATATTGATAAACCACGTGTGTACAATTATTTGTCAATGTCCGAAAAAATAAAAATCGAAAGAAATGCGAAAAACGCAATATAAACTGAAGGGGAGGGGGTGGGAGTGGTGAGTCGTATTAAAGTTCCGTATGTCGTACCTGATTTAATTTTGTCTTCTGATTTCAATGTGTATTAAAATAGCAGTCAAAATAAGCTTAGAATTGCTATGAAATATACGCCAAAACTCACCTATGATCGTCTGGCAAAAAGAAAAATCAAGTGGGAGCATGCCCCCGGACCCCGCTAACGGCAGCGCGTAACTCAAATTTGGACATAGCTACGCGCCTGTATTTAATTATGTAGAGTTTGAATTATCTTAGTACAATTAAATCAGAAACAGTGAACATGTTATAACAGCAGAACTAAACTAATTCCAAAATGTAGGTCGAGGTCAAATTTGGTGGCCTACTTTTGGTAGGAATGTGAAATGCAGTGCACCTGTATGCATGCTTGAAGTTTAAAGACTGTAGAAGATAACTAAATCATTTTCTATAAACAAACTCCAAGTTGAAGGTCAAGGTCAGACCTGGTGACCTATTTTGGGAGTGTGTAGTGGTTGTTACTATGTGTGTATGAACAAGGGTGTGTCCTATGTGCATATATGCAGGCCGTATGGTAAGAAGTAACCTAAAAATTTGAACGTAAACAACCTTTTCGAAGTGCAAGTTCAAATATAGGTCAAGGTCAGGCATAGTTCCTTGATACCAGATGATAATTTCCTGATTTCCGTATTACCACAGTTGAAAACTTAATGGGTAATAGCCATTTGAAAGTAACTTCCTAATACAACAATTTATTTAACAGACAATGACAACTTTTTACTTTGTGGTTAACCCCACGTGTTAGCAGCTTCATTCATCACTGTCTGTTTCAAATGCAATTTATTTTACAGACACATTAAATATTAAAAACTTTACAGTAATCTCCATCATTTTTGATGGATGGCAGTAGAATAACATTGGCACAGATTTCATGACAAGGCCAACAAAATTCATACCTTTGAAATTTGTCAAAGTACAATGTCAGAGGACCCTATAACATTGAGTAAATGCAGACATATATTAGGCCTAAAAAAAAAACTTGTGTGTTTCTGGTTTCACCCTGTCAAAAAGTTAGGGTAGGTAGGTAGGAAAAAGTTTTTTTTTTAGATATTTTTTTTAGATATATTTTTCGCATATATTTTGCCATTTTTGTACTAAGGCAACTTTTTGATAACCTTTGCAATCCAGATTAGATGCTTAACAACTCTGGCTAATAAAATTATCATTTGAATAAAAAAAAAAAAAATTTTTTTTTAATTTTTTTTTTTTTTTTTTTTCCGCTAAAAATATTTAGGGTCGGCGGGGATAAAGTAGGGTCGGTCGGGAAACCGGAAACACACATGTTTTTTTATTAGGCCTTACATCAAAGTCTGCACAACTTTTACAAGTGGCCACATAAGCTTTGCAATTTATGCAATCAAAGAACATAAAACTTAAATCTGTCAATGATGACACTAAAATGGTTCAAGGGACATATGGCAATCTTGAAGGAGTTATCAAGCCTAAACAGTGTGTAACTGAGTAATTTAAAGGTTTATAGTCCCTACAGCATATTAAGGCCAAAAAAGAAATAGGTGTGTTTCCTATTGCATGCTCTGACAAAATAAAGTAGGTAGGTAGGCATTTTCATTTTTTTATTTTTTTTTGGAGCAAGATATTGTGAGCTTATAGATGTATTTATCTCATAAACCCCATACAAGTTGATGATACAACTGAAAGTTTCTCTGTGATGTCAGTTTACCTCGATATATTGTGATAAATCATTGTTCAGAATTTGTTTGTTTTTTTCATAAAAAGTTTTAGGTTCGGCCCCTTAAAAATAGGGTCGGTCGGGCCACCGGAAACACAGGTATTTTTTTGTGAGGACCTCAGTTTTAAGTCTTACCTGAAAGACGGATAAGGTGGGCAATAGTTTTTAACTATTTTGATAACTGACCCAAATTTGGTGCTAGTCTGGATAGAATGCTTAATAATCCCCGGGTTACTAAAATGCTTTGCTATAACCATTACACCGTCTTTTTATCATGTTTTAATGGGTGTGTATTTCTAAGGTTTAAAGACCCTCTACCATCACATTATATTATGTGCCAATGGCGCAGCATTATTTCTGCACGTTTTGTGGTGCACTGATTGTAGTTTTAAGTCTCACCCGGAAGACTGGTTAGGTAGGCAATACTTTATAAATGTTTAGATAATTAACCCAAATTGGTCCTGGCTGAGACTGAACCTGCAATCCCCGGGTTAGCAGTCCTTAATCCATTACACCACAGCGACCATCACAGTCCTTAATCCATTACACCACAGTGACCATCACAGTCCATAGTCCATTACACCACAGTGACCATCACAGTCCTTAATCCATTACACCACAGTGACCATCACAGTCCTTAATCCATTACACCACAGTGACCATCACAGTCATTAATCCATTACACCAGTGACCATCACAGTCCTTAATCCATTACACAACAGTGACCATCACAGTCCTTAATCCATTACAGTCCAGTGACCATCACAGTCCTTAATCCATTACACCACAGTGACCATCACAGTCCTTAATCCATTACACCACAGTGACCATCACAGTCCTTAATCCATTACACCACAGTGACCTTCAGTCTGTCGAAAGTTTTTTAACATTAGCAACTCTTTTTATTATTCCAGTACCATTTTGATTTTAGACCGGTTTGCACCTAATTAAAAAGGAGGTAAATTGTTTGGCAGTTTTCAAGTAAACATAGTATTTGTGTAATGTTTTCAACAACTAGTAATATGCAAATACAATTTGCGTTGAATACAATTTGCGTTGAATACAAATTACGTTCAATACAATTAGCTTTGAATAAAATTTGCATTGGATACAATTTGCTTTGAAGACAATTTGCATTGAATACAATTTGCTTTGAATACAATTTGCATTGGATACAATTTGTGTCAATTTGCATTGAATACAATTTGCGTTGAATACAATTTGCTTTGAATACAATTTGCTTTGAATACAATTTGCGTTGAATACAATTTGCTTTGAATACAATTTGCTTTGAATACAATTTGCATTGGATACAATTTGCATTGAATACAATTTGCTTTGAATACAATTTGCTTGAACACAATTTGCGTTGGATACAATTTGTTTGAATACAATTTGTTTGAATACAATTTGCGTTGAATACAGTTTGCGTTGAAAACAATTTGTGTCAATTTGCATTGAATACAATTTGCGTTGAATACAATTTGTGATGAATACTTGCGATGAATACAATTTGCATTGAATACAATTTGCATTGAATACAATTTGCTTTGAATACAATTTGCATTGGATACAATTTGCTTTGAATACAATTTGCTTGAATACAATTTGCATTGGATACAATTTGCTTTGAATACAGTTTGCATTGAATATAATTTGCATTGGATACAATTTGCTTTGAATACAATTTGCATTGAATACAATTGCGTTGAATACAATTTGCATTGAATACAGTTTGCGTTGAATACAATTTGCATTGAATACAATTTGCTTTGAATACAATTTGCTTGAACACAATTTGCGTTGGATACAATTTGTTTGAATACAATTTGTTTGAATACAATTTGCGTTGAATACAGTTTGCGTTGAAAACAATTTGTGTCAATTTGCATTGAATACAATTTGCGTTGAATACAATTTGCGATGAATACTTGCGATGAATACAATTTGCATTGAATACAATTTGCATTGAATACAATTTGCTTTGAATACAATTTGCATTGGATACAATTTGCTTTGAATACAATTTGCTTGAATACAATTTGCATTGGATACAATTTGCTTTGAATACAGTTTGCATTGAATATAATTTGCATTGGATACAATTTGCTTTGAATACAATTTGCATTGAATACAATTGCGTTGAATACAATTTGCATTGAATACAGTTTGCGTTGAATACAATTTGCATTGAATACAATTTGCTTTGAATACAATTTGCATGAATACAATTTGCTTTGAATACAATTTGCATTGAATACAATTTGCATGAATACAATTTGCTTTGAATACAATTTGCATGAATACAATTTGCTTGAATACAATTTGCTTGAATACAAATTGCGTTGAATACAGTTTGCTTTGAATACAATTTGCTTGAATACAAATTGCGCTGGACACAATTTGCTTTGAATACAATTTGTTTGAATACAAATTGCGTTGAATACAATTTGCGTTGGATACAATCTGTGTCAATTTGCGTTGAATACAATTTGCGTTGAATACAATTGCGTTGAATACAATTTGCGTTGAATACAATTTGCATTGAATACAATTTGCATGAATACAAAATACAATTTGCTTTGAATACAATTTGTTTGAATACAATTTGCTTGAATACAATTTGCGTTGAAAACAATTTGCATTGAATACAATCTGCTTTGAAATATTCAAGTAATTATTTTTTAATGATTTGCAAAAAGAAGTGTGGAAAAGAGAAATTAATAAGCCTACAAACTGCATGTTCCATCATAATTATGTTCTGATTGCTGTTAAGCTAGACTTCTTCAGAATTGATCACATCATGCAGCTAACTACACTAATGTTGCAAAAACAAAGGTACCTCGCTGTTGGTGAATTTGGGTAATGATCCAAGGACTTTGCTTGTGCATTGCTAAATTATGCATCTAGCGTTTACATATCTTTCAAGGTCAAGTCGACCGGATTGTATATTTGTCTCCATCTGTATTTTCCAGATGCATTCAGGTTTTGCTGAAATGGGGTCACAATAATTCCCTACCCCACCCCTCCTCATAACCTAGAAAAATTTGGAGGGACCAATGGCCACACAGGAGGCAAGAAAGAAAGGAAGGGCGGCAATATCATTGGGTTTTAGATCACTTTAGGTATGATAATTAAGTTTAATTATGGTTGTTTGTAGTTGTCATTTTTACCCCAGAGATGTTAAGCAAATATTAGTAAATATACTGGCCATCAGATATTAAGTAGATACACATTATTTTTATGGCTATACAGTTGGACAGGAGCTGTTCACACTCTAATTTTTGTGATTTCACTTTCTGCTTATATCCTTGGCCTTCAGTTAGTGTGTTGGTGGGAGGTAAATTTATGGCTGGCCATTATTTCCATCCTTTGTCTTTCTTTCTCTCTCTCTCCGTCTCTCTGTCTCTCTTTTAATGAAAGTGAATTCACAAGGTACAAAAACTCCACTAGTCCGGCCGCTTGCCATGACCAGTGGTCATTGATGCCGGACGAATAGAAATTCAGATAAATTCTTTAAGAATTTATCAATTTTACCATTCAAATATTACGTAGGACGAGTAACTCAGAAACAAATTTATGTGCCCCCCCGATTCATAACTGACTTCGTGTGCGATGCACGGCGCCTGACAGAAGTAAATTTGCACCACACTTGAAACCTACGTGGGAATGCCACAATGGTGCAGCCTAGGGATTCAAGGATCTCCATTTACACATTAAACACTTTTTTCACAAAAATGAATAGATATTCTATATGTTCCTTCCACTGAAGGTCTTTTTATTGAAAACTTTTACTAATATAACCCCTGTTTCAGGAGATCTCGAGTCCAATGAATAACACTGGGGAGTCACTTACCGTTTCTCTTCATTGTGTTCAATTTTTATCCTGAGTGTTTTCCCCTGATTTCTCTGAAATGAAAACAGTATTTGTTATGATTTAAAAAATACATATATTTTTATTTATACCATTATTTTTCATTTTTTATTGTGGTGGACACAAACCCATTTTTAAATACACCCGGAACCCCAGGACAACGTTTCTTTGTGACAGTTCCAAAGGGGCTGTAGAATTCCCTTCAAATTGTCTGACCTCAACACTTGCCAGTTTTGAAGGAGGACACCCCTCCCCTCTTTAACACTTGCTGATATACCCAAAGGAGCTCTAGAGCATGCTCTGCCAATATTCTGGATCTGACAGACCTATCTTCACAAAGTTTAGCATTTTAAATCTCTCAAATTAGAACTAAATCAAATATTGAGGTAAACTACTGAAACTTATTGAGCTAATAATTGTCAAACAATTTTAACCTAGTGTGTTAATTGTACTTAAAACCTTCTTTGTGTATACAGACAGTGGTAGAGGACTGCCAAATTCTAACAGGGAGATAAAGAGATTCAAGAATGAAATAGGATGAATGTGTTCTAGGGTATTTTTTCCTTCATAATTTAGTAACCTTTAAAGTAACAAAATGTATATTAAGCTCATGTGAACAGTATACTGGCAATCGATCTTACTTAAAAAGATTAATTCATCTTCTAAAAAAGAAAATATTTTGTTATATTTTTCCGCGGCCGCAGGTTGTATGGAATTTAATGTTCAGACCATTAAAACAGAATATATTAAACACTTTCAATGTCACAGGTTACCTGTAAATAGGGCACACATTTATTTGTTATGGTCATGCTTTTAGAAAGACATTTATAGTCTTGTTGCCCCCAGCATGTAATGAAGTATTGAATAATACTGCAAACCTGCAGGGATACAATGAGACTGGCAAAGATGGTATCACATACGATGTGCTCAAACCAGCTGCATTTTATGTTTTTTTTGAGTTTTTTTACATTCTCTTACCTATAATCTGTACAAATATAACCATTTGCATTAATTATATATACACTCAGGATATGATAAGCTAATACATCAACAATAGAGAAGAGTTATATTTTAATTAGTAGGTGACCTTTTTCTAATGCATAAATGTTGTCATTATACCCACGTTTTTCGAAAACGAATTCAACCAAACTTAGGGTATAACTTCACCATATGATGACGTCGTGCATGAGCAACATTATTTTGGTTCCGAGCCCAAGGGCCCTCAGGGGGGGGTCAAAAGGTCAAATATCCAAAAAAAAATCATTACACTGTCATTTTTCCATATTTTGCACATAACTTGGTATATATAATCGTCTATGAATGATAAACAACATATCAAACGATTTTATTATTTCGCAAACTCAGTTTTGTCTGCCCGGGGGTCCCAGCGTGGTGGAGTATTTTTTTTCTTCATAATTATGTCTCCAATGAAACATTATGATGATGGGATTACACAGTATACATTTGTTTCCTCCTACGTCATCGGTGGGGGCCTGGAGTCTTTATGCATCAAATACACTAATAACTAGTGCTGGGTATCGCATCCAAAAAACGTATCGCGATATAATGGATACGAGACTGTCTACGTATCATAGTATATTGTCTTGTACAATTGCGTTGAAAATTCCGATTTTCGTGGTGTATTTTGATGCAGATGACATAACGTGATGCTTGAATTGAACTGAATGGGGTTTTATGGCGCACCAACACAATGAAAGGTATATGGCGCCTACAGGAATGAACATGCCAGGCTCATCCTCCATTTACATCAAGATATAATATGGAGAATGGGCCTAGAACCTTCTAACCTGCAGAACTGCAGAGTTGCTGCAAATTCTGTAGTAGACACTCCGTTTACGATGGAACCATGTTTCCATGTTTGCATACACGGTGTCATCATGATGAAGACCTTAAATGAGCATGATAAAAAAGAGGGGGGGGGGGGGGGGGGGGGGGTGTCCTACCCCTCTGCCTTTAGCGGGATGGGGGTGGGGGTGGGGGGGGGGTGGATTGTGGGGGGAGAGGTAAATTCGGTCAAATATCTATTTTTCTTTCTCAATAAAATGTAATGAATTTGAAAATATCAGTATAATTTGCTCCAGGGTCACCATGGGTCTCTGGGATAGGGTTCAAATACACAAATACCCTAAACATTTTTTTATTCATTTACAGTGTCATACATGTATACAGAAAAGCATAAATAATACTATTTCTGATCTGATCAAAGAACGATCAAAACAATTACATGTATTACAATGGATACAGGGTTAAATAAAGGAAGTTGACCTGTGTGAAGAAAATGTGAGTATTTTGCGATGGCGTGCCGTTGAATTCGTTCTAGTTATTTTTTTTAACAACTTCTATAGCAAAGGTATATCACCCTAGGTGGTCTAAGTAAATTATAAATAGGGATAAAAAAAAAAAAACATGCTCGTGGCACATGAATTTCTTCAGCTTTTTCATTACTTTAGTCAAATTTTATATTATGTCTGACCATGGGGCAACTGACCTCTGAACTTGCCACTAATGTTATAAATCTGGTTTTTGATCTTTTGGGGTATATGACCGCATATATAACACCTCTATTTACCTCACATGGTGGCTACATGACCTCTTTACCAGTCAAAAAACACCCAAACAGCATCATAGTCATTGCACTTTGAACTTCTCATACTATAATCACTTAATTTGTTTTTATCAAAGCTTTATGAAAACTTCTTACCAACAAGAACGGCAACAAATTTGACAGTTTTGAGAACAAATTTCACCCCAGGATGACCATTTGATTAGTCTTGGACATTAAGCTTATAGTAAATGCAAAATATTAAACCTCTGGCTCTTGCAGTTTCAGAGAAGAAGATTTTTCCCTATACAAGTCTATGTAAAACATGTGACCTCGGGGCATGGCCAAATGTGACTCCAGGGTCACCATTTGAACAAACTTGGTAAAGGACCATAAGCTTATAGTAAATGCAAAATATTAAACTGTGTAGTTTCAGAGAATAAGATTTTTGAATTTCTTTCCTATATAAGTCTATAAAAAAACATGCAAAATCTCAATATACAAACTTTGGACCCCCCCGAGGCACGGCCACTTTTGACCCTGGGACTTCATTTGAACAAATTTGCTAGTCTAGGCATTGGCGATCATTTTTAAAGAAAACTGTTGAAATCTGTCCAGCGGTTCTTGGCAAAAAGAAATTTTAAGGTTTTAACCATATATGGTAATGGCGGCCATCTTGGAAGGTCGCAGTGACCTAATTTTAATAAACCTAAAATGCATTCATCTACAATCATCCATGTGAAGTTTGGTCAAAATTGACCAAGAGGGTTCTGAGGAGAAGTCGTTTGGAGCAAAAGTTAACGACGACGACCGATGGACAAAGAGTGATCCCAATAGATCACCTTGAGTCTAATTTGTGTTTCTTAGAAATTCCCCTTTGATATGAAAACGACGCAAAGTTCTCCTTCCTAAGGGCCCTGGAAAAGTGACTGCTATGTGAGCGAGACAAAAAGGGGCATAACTTTGTCAAAATAGGTTGCAGAGTTATGTGACTTGTGCGTAGCATGTTGTCTATTTATACTGAATACATGTGTTAAGTTTTGGCGGACTTCTGGCAGGCAGTTTGTGAGAGATGAGATTACCGAAAAGGTTAACTAACGGTAATGCTGACACCAAGGTGAGTAGAATCTCTTTCCTTTACTTCGAAATGTCGAAGTATTTTCAAAGTATTTAAGGGGGAAATATAAAAAAAATAAAAAAATACGGCTTTTGTAACTCCCTGAAAGATGGCTCCAGAAGCATTTGAAAATATACTGTAATAAGACGTTGATATCTTGGAATGCAGACTTTAAGCATGCAAATAATTGCTTCAAAAGATGGATAATTGAACTGAAATGGGTTTTAAGGCGCACATACTCATGAAAGGTTATATGGCGCCTAACAGGAATGAACATGCCAGGCTCATCCTCCATTTACATCAAGATAAAATATGCTACCCCTCTGCATGTGACAGTGTGTTTGTGAGATTGCAGGCGTTGAATTAAGACCATTCTATTTATGTGACAAAGGGGTGTTTTGGGCAAAATAACTGATCAGCAGCCGGACATTGTAAACCCTGATCAGCCTTAGTTACTCGCAGGCTGATTGGGTTTACGATGAACGAAAAGGCTATTATAGTCGCTATAAGGGTTAAATGATTATTTATAATCCTGTGAAAGACAGAGTCTTCAAAAGCATGTGAAAGATGGCTCATTAAGCTGCAAAGGCCACTGAAAGATGGCTTCATTTATAATCCTGGGAGTATATATTAATGTACAAATATTAAAATGCAACACAAAGTGGCTACTGACCGATAGCTTCAAGCACCAAGAATAATATACAAACATGTACCGGCAGATGTCCGGTTTTCACCATATACTGTGGGAGGTCATAAAAATTGACAGGTAGTTTGTACAGGAGGTCAGGTTTAACTGTTGGACAAATATGAAATGACAATTGCCACTTGTGTCACTTTCACCTAAATTAACATCTACATTTACTGCATTGCTCACATTTTTTTGGTAGGGAAAACATAACAGAATCCTTTAGGTTTACTGGTGCAGCAGACACAATGCACGGACACAATGAGCTATTGTTTAAAGGCCCATCGACACATTGTTTCAGGTTTTATCAAGTCGTCCCAAAGAGAGTTTTTTCTTTGAATAGTGTTAAATGTCATTTTCCTGCACATTTTAAGAAGACTTATTTTTTTGGTGAAGGCAGACCGACCACCCACTTCTTCTTGGATATAACAAGTATAGTTTTAATACCTCCCAGCATCCGTAAGAATCTCATCTACAGCCAAAGAGAGAGGAAGGATACATAGGAATGCGGCAAATGAGGATAGACTCCAATTCAGTGGACCACTTGGTTTACGTCCCCATCCCATGGACAAGGCTGAGGGAAGAGTCCTGCCAAATCACACATTAAAGTCCCCATCCCATGGATGAGGCTGAGGGATGAGTCCTGCCAAATGACACTCAAAGTCCCCATCCCATGGATGAGGTTGAGGGAAGAGTTCTACCAAATGACCCACCAAAGTCCCCATCCCATGGATGAGGCTGAGGGATGAGTCCTGCAAAATGACACTCAAAGTCCCCATCCCATTGACGAGGCTGAGGGAAGAGTCCTGCCAAATGACACACCAAAGGTTCATGTCCCCATCCCATGGACGAGACTGAGAGAAGAGTCCTGGCGAATGACACACCAAAGTCCCCATCCCATGGACGAGGCTGAGGGAAGAGTCCTGGCGAATGACACACCAAAGTCCCCATCCTATGGACGAGGCTGAGGGAAGAGTCCTGCCAAATGACACACCAAAGTCCCCATCCATGGACGAGGCTTAGGGAAGAGTCCTGCCAAATGACACACCAAAGTCCCCATTCATGGACGAGGCTGAGGGAAGAGTCCTGCCAAATGACACACCAAAGTCCCCATCCCATGGACTAGGCTGAGGGAAGAGTCCTGCCAAATGACACACCAAAGTCCCCATCCCATGGACGAGGCTGAGGGAAGAGTCTTGGCGAATGACACACCAAAGTCCCCATCCCATGGTAGAGGCTGAGTGAATAGTCCTGCCAAATGACACACCAAAGTCCCCATCCATGGACGAGGCTGAGGGAAGAGTCCTGCCAAATGACACACCAAAGTCCCCATCCATGGACGAGTCTGAGGGAAGAGTCCTGCCAAATGACACACCAAAGTCCCCATCCATGGACGAGGCTGAGGGAAGAGTCCTGCCAAATGACACACCGAAGTCCCCATCCATGGACGAGGCTGAGGGAAGAGTCCTGCCAAATGACACACCGAAGTCCCCATCCATGGACGAGGCTGAGGGAAGAGTCCTGGCGAATGACACACCAAAGTCCCCATCCATGCATCCATGGACGAGGCTGAGGGAACAGTCCTGCCAAATGACACACCAAAGTCCCCATCCATGGACGAGGCTGAGGGATGAGTCCTGCCAAATGACACACCAAAGTCCACATCCCATGGACGAGGTGGAGAGAAGAGTCCTGCCAAATGACACACTAAAGTCAACATCCATGGATGAGGCTGAGGGATGAGTCCTGCCAAATGAACCAAAGTCCCCATCCCATGGACGAGACTGAGGGAAGAGTCCTGCCAAATGACACACCAAAGTCCCCATCCCATGGACGAGGCTGAGTGAAGAGTCCTGGCAAATGACACACCAAAGTCCCCATCCCATGGACGAGGCTGAGGGAAGAGTCCAGCCAAATGACACACCAAAGTCCCCATCCATGGACGAGGCTGAGGAAAGAGTCCTGCCCAATGACACACCAAAGTCCCCATCCCATGGACGAGGCTGAGTGAATAGTCCTGCCAAATGACACACCAAAATCCCCATCCCATGAACGAGTCTGAGGGAAGAGTCCTGCCAAATGACACACCAAAGTCCCCATCCATGGATGAGGCTGAGGGAAGAGTCCTGCCAAAAGACCCACCAAAGTCCCCATCCATGGACTAGATTGAGGGAAGAGTCCTGCTAAATGAAACACCAAAGTCCCCATCCACGGACGAGATTGAGGGAAGAGTCCTGCTAAATGAAACACCAAAGTCCCCATCCATGGACGAGGCTGAGGGAAGAGTCCTGCCAAATGACACACCAAAGTCCCCATCCATGGACGAGATTGAGAGAAGAGTCCTGCTAAATGACACACCAAACTCCCCATCCATGGACGAGGCTGAGGGAAGAGTCCTGCCAAATGACACAACAAAGTCCCCATCAATGGACAAGGCTGAGGGAAGAGTCCTGGCGAATGACACACCAAAGTCCCCATCCCATGGACGAGGCTGAGGGAAGAGTCCTGCCAAATGACACACCAAAGTCCCCATCCATGCATCCATGGTCGAAGCTGAGGGAAGAGTCCTGCCAAATGATACACCAAAGTCCCCTTCCATGGACGAGGCTGAGGGATGAATCCTGCCAAATGACACACCAAAGTCCCCATCCATGGACGAGGCTGAGGGATGAGTCCTGCCAAATGACACACCAAAGTCCCCATCCATGGACGAGGATGAGGGAAAAGTCCTTCCAAATGACACACCAAAGTCCCCATCCCATAGACGAGGCTGAGGGAAGAGTCCTGCCAAATGACACACCTTATGGCACCAGTGGTGCTCGAACTCATGAGCTCAGACTTGAGAGTTAAACACAAGGAGTGGAAACATTCAGGTGTTACAGGTGCATTAGAAACAAGTAGCGGAAGCATTAAGGGTTTATTGATGAATCACAAACAAGTAACACTCAGAGGCATTAGGGTTTATTTGAGCATCAACTGACAAGGAATGGAAGCATTATAACAGTTTACCTATCCATAAGTGCCAAGGAACAGAAGCATTAATTTACTGGTGCACTGAAGACAAAGAAGACAAAGAAGCATTACGGGATTATTGGTGCATGGTGCATCAGAGACAAGGAACAGAAACATTAAGGGTTTACTGGTGCATCAAAGACACGGAACAGAAACATTGAGGGTTTCCTGGTGCATCAAAGACAAGGAACAGAAGCATTACGGGTTTATTGATGCATCAGACACAAGTAACAGAAGCATTAAGGGTTTGCTGGTGAATCGGACACAAGTAACAGAAGCATTAAGGGTTTGCTGGTGAATCGGACACAAGTAACAGAAGCATTAAAGGTTTGCTGGTGAATCGGACACAAGTAACAGAAGCATTAAGGGTTTGCTGGTGAATCGGACACAAGTAACAGAAGCATTAAGGGTTTGCTGGTGAATCGGACACAAGTAACAGAAGCATTAAGGGTTTGCTGGTGAATCGGACACAAGTAACAGAAGCATTAACGGTTTGCTGGTGAATCGGACACAAGTAACAGAAGCATTAAGGGTTAGCTGGTGAATTGGACACAAGTAACAGAAGCATTAAGGGTTTGCTGGTGAATCGGACACAAGTAACAGAAGCATTAAGGGTTAGCTGGTGAATCGGACACAAGTAACAGAAGCATTAAGGGTTAGCTGGTGAATCGGACACAAGTAACAAAAGCATTAAGGGTTAGCTGGTGAATCGGACACAAGTAACAGAAGCATTAAGGGTTAGCTGGTGAATCGGACACAAGTAACAGAAGCATTAAAGGTTAGCTGGTGAATCGGACACAAGTAACAGAAGCATTAAGGGTTAGCTGGTGAATCGGACACAAGTAACGGAAGCATTAAGGTTTTGCTGGTGAATCGGACACAAGTAACGGAAGCATTAAGGTTTTGCTGGTGAATCGGACACAAGTAACGGAAGCATTAAGGTTTTACTTACGCACAAGGAAGGGAAATATTAGGGCCTTTTGCAGCCCACTCAAGAAACAAAAGCATTACGGGTTTACTGGTACACCTTCACATGACTCAAAACATTCTACATGTATGTTTGTTCTTTATTCTTCTCGAAATATGGAATGGATGCCCCTGTTGGAATGTTGAGTCCCTAGGGTCAATGTCAATACCTGTGCCCTGCTTTGACAGGAATGTTAAGTGCAGTCAATATGTAAGCATGTACTATGACGTTTGAAACAGTATACTAAAGGTAAATATATAGTCTTGGAAACTAAACGCCTTATCATTGTTAGATGCACTAAGGCACTCCATTGTGACACCTATGAGGAGCTTTTTGTTAAAGCGGCTTGACATAAAGCGTGTAAATATATTTGTCTCGAGGGCAACTTTAGTAAATGCAAACAGGAACGGCATTTTAATATGTCCAAAATGGGAATATATCCGTAGCAAAGAGCACCTGAACTAAACTGAAATGTATAAAGCAGCTGTGTGGTGTTTTATCGTTTAATAAACTGTACTACGGTTGTTATTAATGTATTTTCAACCAAACGAAGTTATTGTTCCTCCCAGATGACCAAATCACAATTTTCTCTCATCCTGTACCAAATTTTAATCCTCAATACATGCAGGACCACCCTGTTTATGACACCTCTTCTCAAGAGTGAGTAGGGGGCAGGGGTGTGGGTCAGGGGGGAAATGTCTCGTCAAATAACACCTGACGGGTCGGGTCCTCCGGATATCCAGCCCATCATGCTATGCACTGGGCCATGCCTGTCCCCTACTCCGGAAACAAAAATATTTACTAAATGAAATGACCTCATTTGTTTACACCACCCGAAAACTTTTTCATGATAAAGAGGAGGGTACTCCTACCTGTATGTAACTGCGCTGGATGTCCTTGCTGCCCAACTTAAGTCCCTTCTGTAGGTCTGCCGAGATGGAGTTCAACAGGTCATTAGTGTTGATGTCTGTAACCATTGAAACAAAGGTCAAAAAGTAACCATGACAACAATGACATCACTAAGTTACCATGACAACAATGACATCACTAAGTTACCATGACAACAATGACATCAATAAGTTACCATGACAACAATGACATCAATATACAGACTTAATTGCAAAAGTTTCTTGTCATTTCTATGTCAATACATCAGTAATTATTAATAGCAAAAGTTTAACCAACTATATATACAAAAATCAACTACGGTCAACTACGGTCGACCAATTCTTTACTCAGGTCGACCAATTCTTTACTCAGGGAATCTTTCAGAGGGGGATAAACTTGACTGCTACACCAGCTTGTACAACAATACAACTAACTATACAAAGATAAACTTGACTGCTACACCAGCTTGTACAACAATACAACTAATTATACAAAGATAAACTATGTTTGACTATTTATGCAAATATCAACTATGGCTGACTAACTATATACAACAAGAGTGCTGCCATTTATATACGCTTGTTGGGCTATTTTTACGTGAAAAGCAATTCCTAGATGTCAGGGCAATATGACCTTGACCTGTGAACTATAGCCAACAAACTGATACAGGTTGTTGTTTAACAAAGAGCACTATTTTACCTACAATTGCCAAATATGCCAGCATGAATAACAGCTGTGAAATCATCTAGCTCACAGTGGCCTTGACATTTGACCTACTAATCATAAAATCAATAGGGGTCATTGTTGCAATATAAATGGGATATTATTTTATTCATCATGTTTATATGAAGTTCAAGACTATATGTACAATAGTACAACATAGAAGGCGTTTTTCATGATCAGTTACCTCAGACCAGGGCCTTCCCCAGGAATTTTTTAAGGGATAGTAGCATTTAACGCGCGAGGGTGGGGGTGGGTACCGGAGGGGGTCTCCTCGTGCATGTCAATTTTTTTTCATGTTTTGAAGTAAAATACGGGTTTTGGCATACACCGGACACATTTAAAACATGTTTTAAATATATCTACCAGTCTGCCATAGATATTACATGTATGACCATTTTTTTACTTTTTTTTTTTTTTTTGGAAAAAGATACCTCAACTTTATACATCGAAACGATGTATAAAGTTGAGGTTTGCTGTTCTAGAATTTTTTTTATCTTGTAAACACTTCATTATATATGTGGTGAAGTTAAGCAGGAGTAATTATGTTATTTTTAAGTGAACAACATTTAAAAAACAAACACTTGAAAATGCAGTGTCGTGTTTTTTAAGCATCCGAAATAATGACTATCCGGATTTACATCAACTTTTTACGCTGACATTGTCTTACAATAACTTAACGTCTAAGTCATGTTAACGGCATCAAGCCATTAGCGTTTTTGGGAAAAAAAGGGTAGAAAACGGTTATAAGTTCATTTAAATGTTATAAAATTGCTGTCTTTATTCAGAATTAATCATTTTAGTTTGAAACACGAAAACACGGAAGCAAATACAAAACCGGAAGTAACCTGAATTTATAATCTACAACCCCAAGATTCTTATAGTTTTATGTGGTTATCGAATAATTTGCGTTTGTGAGATTATTTTCTCATCATTATCTATTTAAAATCGCTATAAAATGGATGGAGGCACATTAATTCAACGCTACAATAAAATATAACATAAGTAAATTGTTTTCACATTTGATGACGTAATAAGTTTACAGGTCATGTAGGCATGGTTGAATTCTTGAATAAGACCCTTATTGCGGAGGTAACACCTCTGCCCCTCTAATCCTTAAGAAAACACTCCAATCAGGAGCTAAGGACGTATGCTTGTCAGGTGTTTATGCCTCAAGGCGTTATTTGGTCAGATATGTCATTAATTAACACTGGGAAATGAATGTTTTGACCCACTTTTAAGGCATCGCGGCACGGTTTTAAAGGGTCGCGGTCAGATTAAGGATCGCGGCATGTCTGTTTCAAAAGTTAAAGGATCGCGGCGCCGCTACGCCATAAATGGCTGGGGAAGGCCCTGTCAGACCTTAAACGGACACATGGCAATCTTGAAGTTTTTATCAAGCATTGAAATAGCGACTCATTTTATTTATCCAGTATCAGTTTGACTTTAAACTGAATTGCGTAACATCGGTGATTCTACCCAGGTGCCCTCCCGTGCATGAAAATTGCCCGGAGGTCACCTGGGGTCATATATATACACATATATATATAGTGACTTTAAATCTGCTTACATGTTTTGAGATTCATTTTTTTCCCCCGTCTGCATTCTACCATAGGTTTGAATATATTACTGGTTGAATATAATCAACACTAATATGCAGAAGCAATTTGCTTTAAACTATTCTTATAATTAATAATAACTGACTGAACAAATGCAAGTTATGTAGAAAAAATGAACGGGACGCCGTGAGTTTTTAAACAAATCAAGATTGCCTTGTGTTCCTTTAACCTTTGACCTACTAACCTCAAAATTAAATAAGAGTTGTTGACTTAACATTGGTACTACTTCTGTAAAGGTTCAAGATAGAACATCTAATAGTTAAAAGTAACAGGGAAAGTGAAAGGATTGAGTTAATGTCAGGTCAATGCGACCTTAAACCTACAGATCCCAGAAGCAATAGGCTTCCTCCTCTCACCAAAGGCAAAGTACCTCTGAAGTTTAATGAGTGTGGGTGTTATACTTCGAGTGTTGTTGTGTGGAATGTGTATGACCCTACACGGTCATGGTGACCCTGACCTTTGACCTACTATCCCCGAAAGCAATATGGTTCCTCCTCTCAACATGAACAATGAGCCTATAAAATTCCATGAGTTTAGATGTTGTACTCCTGGAGTTGTCACTTTTAAATATTTATGTACATATGAGGTCATGGTGACCTTGACCTTTGACCTACTGACCCAAAAGTAATAGTGCTCCTCCATTTACCAAGGGCAATGTACCTGTAAAGTTTTGAGCTTAGGTGTTATATTTAAGGAGCAATCGTGCGTAATGTGTAGTTCCTAACAAGGCCATGGTGACCTTGACATTGTGATCCCATTTGAAAAACAACACGGTTTCTCCTCTGACCAAGGACAATGTACCTTAGAAGTTTCTTGAGGATGAAAATTATGCTTTCAAAGTTATCTTACAGAATGCATATAGCCAAATTGACCTTTGACCCACGTGGTCATCCAAAAAATAATAGTGTTCCCCCCTCTCACCAAGGTCAATGTATCTATCAAGTTCTGTGAGGATGGTTTGATGGCTTTTAAATTATCGCTCACGATGCATTTTTTCATATACAGTTATGCATATTTTCATATACAGTTATCACTTGAAATGCATATTTCCATAATTTTTATGAGGTCATTGATTAGACCTTTGACCTACTGACCTAAAAAAATAGAGTTCCTCCTCTCATCAAGGGCGATGTACCTACCTATGCAGTTTCATGAGTAAGTGTTTATGGTTAAAAGTAATCGCGCTAATGAATATTTCCATTTAAGGTCATGGTGACCATGACCTTTGAACTACTGACCCTAAAAACATGATGGTTCTTCCTTTTACCAAGGGCATTGTACGGTAAGTTTCATGAGCATGGGTTTCTGGTTTTCAAATTATCATGCAAAATGCTTAATTGTTTACGGACGGACAGACGGATGTATATCACAGTTCTTTATAGTTCATTTTGTTCGCTGTTTGTACATTTGTTGTTCTTATGTTCATAGTACTGTCTGTCTGCTTAGAAAGTTTACATAAGATTTTTCTAAGCCTCATTTGAAAGCTTTGTGTTACATGAACCTTTTTTTTTTGAACAATTTTGTTTTCTTAATGGGTTCAACTTAAATGCGGCCATTGGCACCTTTCTATCTTAAATACTGTGGCTGCAATATATACTGAGGGAAAAAAGTTTAGTAACTTTTTTAGATGAAATAATACTGTATACACGATATAGTGACATTTTGGGACTTTACGGGCTTGACCCCTACATTCATTTATTCGTTACGTCATTAAGATGTTCGGTTGTTATTGATGTGTATTTAATAAAATATTGTGTTTATGACAGTAGTTTCTTGATTTTACAACCAAAAATGTATTATTTCCAGGGAGCAACAAAACTTCCTAAACTTTTTTCCCTCAGTATACACGTTAAAATACAGACACTGGCGTTACACAGGACCATAAAAAAACATTAATGAACAAAACACCTGTTTGTTTGTAGTAAATACCTGTCCACACCTGTTAATGAAATAACAGTAGACATAATTCTCTGCAGTAATCACCAGAAGCAGATCCGCAATGGGCGGGGACTGGGGGTGGAATGGGGAGGGACGCTTTACTACTATGAAAGAATGCATGCACGCACAGGAAATTGTTTAAGAACAAGAGAGTGGTCAGTGGAAAACCAAGACTGTAATTTTTTATAAATTGGTTTTCTAGATGATTTTAATTCCCTAATTATCTACCTTTATGTCTTATGTACTAAGTCTCACAGACAACTGATTGAACAAAAATAAGACTCAAAGAGGGCTTGCACAAATCCGACAAAAAAAAAGTTTCAAGTTTCGACAGAAAAAGTATAGACAAGCTTTGTTCGCAAGCTTTTCTCTGTTCAACCCTCACCCCCACTCCCCACGCCCACATAAAACAGCACATCAACATATGAACACACAAAAGTCAGACCCCTTTCCCCATTTAAATGCTGGATCCATGACTGGGGGTATACATGTTCAGTTATTATCTTGGCTAGAACAACAGTTATATCAGATAGACTGTATTTTATTCTAATGTGTTTTATACTTGTATATTTCCTTAAAGCTACACAATCTCTATATCAATTGATTTCTTCTTTGTAGGTGTGTCTTTATTTGTTACTTCGTGTTCACCAGCTCATGTCGAAATCGGGTATTTAAGCGAGCAAATATAGCACAGGAAATCATTTACTGTATATACATCGACCAGTGCACATCGTACCTATACACAGGTAACATTAATTTTTACAGAAAAAAGTTAGCCTCTTTTGGGGCTCGAACACAAGACCTTCTGATTTCAAGCCCGGTGCTCTATCCACTGAACTATTATAACGCTACTTGAGAAAATAGTACACTAACTACCATTTATTATGAGGTAAAATAACATATTTGAACGCAACTCAAGATTGATCAATAAATATGAAGTCCATTTTGTCGCATGTGTAAATTAACATTGCCTGGTGCAATACTGTATGTTATCAATATGAAACTAATACTTCACCTCAAAACAACCATATCTCTACTTGTGATTTAGCGCTTGATGAGTTTGTATGTGTGCGCTTGTTATTACGTTATGCCTATTTAGTGTTAAAAATGTTACAACATATCAATAAATAGCCGTGGTTTAGTCGTTCAGAGTAAATCTTTCAAAACTTACAAGTGCAAGGCTGTGGTTCAAATCTCGTTCCGGGAAACTATTTTTTTAATCACATATATATTTATCGATGTTAACTGTACGGAGGCTAAATAAAAATGTGAAATTTTTTGCATCGATTTCTGCTTATATACACAATTTTGGGGTGTTCGTCGCTTTGAAACTACTTCACACATGACTCATTCATATTCATGAGTTATTGCCAGTTAAAATAGGGACTGTGTAGCTTTAACGAAATAAATGGGATATTTTTAACATGATATTCCCTATATTAATGTGAATGGCAACCTGTATGTGTATATAGTTGTAAATGTTCTCAATATACTGTTGGTCTAGTACTAAACACTAAAGTAAAAAGCCATGGCCTATACGTCAAGCCCAATTGTGAAGGTCCAGATTTTTAATTTTACAAACACTCATGTCAATCCCAAGAGATATTCATTCCTTATATGCTTAATATTAATTTTAATTAATGTCATTAACAGTGGGGGATGCATGTCGTAAAGGAGACAGAATGTGACTTAAGTTTCATTTAAAGTAGGTCACAGTACCAAAAATTGAGCGGACATGACCTATAGTTTGTTCAAAGTAGGTCACAGATACCCGAAATGTTGCAGATGTTAGATGCATGTAAGGAACATTGTGACAAAGTTTTTATTTAAATATATGCAATCAGTTTTAAAAATCGAAACAATATTCGATTAAAAATCCAAGATGCTAATTTTAATGCTCGCTATATATGTTAAGATTGCCTTTTAATCCCCGTCCAATATTATCAAAATGTGAGCTGCAGTCTTCTGATATGCTTCATCATTTGACTTATTATTAGGCCAAAAAACAAATAAAAAATAGGGGTGTTTCCTATTACGGTACCATGATTACATGCTCTAAAAAAATAGGGTCAATCAGGCATTTTCTTTCTTTTTTTCTTTTTTTTTGAGCAAGATATTGCAAGATTCTATTTATCTCATAAACCCCATGTACAATTAAGTTGATACAACTGAAAGTTGTCATCAGCATGATCAGGTTACCTCAATATAAGACTACCCCAGTAAAATTACGAATTCCTGTTTCAAATAATAGGAGACTTTAGACCAGAAGACCTTTGTTTAACATGCATTTTACTAATTAGTTTAATAGTTAGTTAGCATCGCATTGTTTACCTGAAAGAAAAACGTAAAACTCTGTATGTATCATATGACATTCAAGGCAAATCATATGGCTTACCTAAATATTTTCCACTTTTGCTCAGTAATTTGGTAATAATTTGCATATTCCACCAGTGCCCAGTGGATTACAGAAAATATAGAAGCCATGTAAGCTATGTGATATTTCACTGTTCCAGTGTGTTTTTTATGCCTAATTTGGGGCCGTTATTCGGCCCCTTCACAATGCCAAAAAGTATACTTTTTTCACAATTCTATCCAAATAATTCACAAACTGAAAAAAAAAAAAAAAAAAAAAACCTTTTAGGGTCGGCCCTTAAAAATTGGG
Organism: Cyrtodaria siliqua; assembly: GCA_037043455.1. Taxonomy (NCBI): domain Eukaryota; kingdom Metazoa; phylum Mollusca; class Bivalvia; order Adapedonta; family Hiatellidae; genus Cyrtodaria; species Cyrtodaria siliqua. The sequence continues at coordinate 108,177 of JAWPHD010002212.1, forward strand.
TTGGTCGGGCTACCAGAAACACAGTACTTTTTTATTTGGCCTTACCTTGACAATTAAGTTTCATTGAATTTACTCATGTATGCCATTTTATAAGCCTTTTTTATAAGCATTATTACTATCTTTGTAACTACAATCTATTAATTCAGTAATTCCAGATATGCAATTTTTATGTCAACATTAGAACCCAAACAAAGGTGGCTTAGAATAGTAAGATAATCACTGCTGAAATGCTTGGATCAGATCCAGAGAAGTTGACCAATATTTTACAGATCAAATTAAATATTTACATTTCTGGCTTTTTTTTCTTTTTTTTACACAACAAAACATTTAAAGGCACTGCATGTCTAAATGGACCAGTGAACTTACCTAATTATATATTACATGGCACTGCATGGCTAAATGGACCAGTGAACTTACCTAATTATATTTTACATGGCACTGCATGGCTAAATGGACCAGTGAACTTACCTAATTATATTTTACATGGCACTGCATGGCTAAATGGACCAGTGAACTTACCTAATTATATTTTACATGGCACTGCATGGCTAAATGGACCAGTGAACTTACCTAATTATATTTTACATGGCACTGCATGGCTAAATGGACCAGTGAACTTACCTAATTATATTTTACATGGCACTGCATGGCTAAATGGACCAGTGAACTTACCTAATTATATTTTACATGGCACTGCATGGCTAAACAGACCTGCGAACTTTGCAGATCTAACAATAAAATCATAACAAGACATGTATTGTATATGCAAAAACGTTTGGTTATGTTTGATTGTGCTATGATATATATATGCAATGAAAGATTCTTTGAATTAATGTCCAACGCCACATGTTTTGTTGTAATCGTCATGATGATTTATGTATTGTCATGATGATTTATGTATTACCGGTATTTGTTTATGTTTAGTGCTTGAAATCTTTATCAGATGATATATATAAATATATATATATATATATATATAAACTGAAAACATGATAGTTACATATTGCATTTAAATACATGTCTTTATATGTTTATAGTCATGTGTATGAAAAATATATAAAACAACATTCATAATAAGTAAAATAGAAATTTTATGTAAAATAAAATAAAATACAAATATTTAAAAAGATGCAATGTTCATGGAATGTGAATTTTAATCTCACGTAGGCTTACTCTTGTTTTGTATTACATAGTGAAAGACTGTGTGTATAAAGTAGATGATTTAATGATATGAGCATGTTTATACCATCTTCTCCATATGTACGTTTGTTTATGTTGTTTCGTTTCGTATTACCTGTCATTGTGTTGTGTTGACTGTTTGTATCCTCACATGCCTTAAGGCCTATTTTTTTTTTTGTTTTTAAACATATACATGTAGTCAACGATTTATTGCCAGTTGTGTGGAAGTCACTGTTTTGAAGTTGTGTACTAAGTTTGAATTAAACCGGCAGAACATGATCGGCTCAAATCTGACCATTCCAGTTCCATTACATCTAAATCAGTTAAAAAATTACTCAAAACGCTACCCTATAATCATGATAATTATGCGAAAAGACAAAAACAGGTTTTAACACATGAAACATAATTAAGCAACTGATGCATAATCATAAACATTAAAAGTATTTACATATAATTAAGTTTTAGTTTATTGTTATAGAAACAAATTAATATTATTTACAAATATTCAAATTATGTTGAAAAAACCGGTGCAACACCAAAATAATCAACATGTATCCCTTTAAAGGGACATACGGCAATCTTTATTTTTTTAAAACTCACGGCGTCCCGTTAGTTTTTCCGCATAACTTGCATTTATTCAATCATTAATATTAATTATAAGAATAGTATTTAATATTAATTATAAGAATAGTATTAAGCAATTTATTTTTGCATATTATTAATTTTTGATATTAATGATATATTAAACAGGGCAAGAAAATTTGTTTCTCAGTTACTCGTCCTACGCAATATTTAAATGGCCAAATTGATAAATTGTTAAAGAATTTATCTGTTTTTCTACTCGTCCTGCATCAATGAGCACTCGTCATAGCGAGCGGACGAGTGGAATGTTCGTGCCCTGTTAAAACTTATAGTATAATAAGACGAAATAATGAATACTTAAAATTTGATTTATTTAAATGTAACCAGGGTAAAAGTAACAAGAGGTCAATGACCTTGAAGCTCTACTGATTGATTTTGATTTCAGGAAGTAGTCGCTACAGACTTGTTTTTTGAAAATCTATTTTAAACCGTGGCAGCCATCTTGAATTTCCGGCCGACCTGAAATTTTGCTAAGATCAATAAGACATTAAGAGCAACATTCCTGTGAAGTTTCATGAAAATCCGTCAGGTAGTTTCAAAGAAGTAGTCGCTACAAGTTTTCATTATATAACTCTATGTAAACAAAGCAGCCATGTTTAAGGTCAAATCAAAACGATTTTCGACAAGGACCAACATCATGTCATACTGATCATTTTAGAAAAAGTCCCATATCAATATCTCTTATTGTTTTGAAGAAGTAGTCGCTACAAACTTATTTATTTTAAATCTATTTTTAGCTGTGGCGGCCATCTTGAATTTCCGGCCGACCTGACATTTCTCTAGGATCAACTAGACATCAAGAGCAACATTCCTGTGAAGTTTCATGAACATCCGTCAAGTAGTTTCAGAGGAGTAGTCGCTACAAGTTTTTACTATATAACTCTATGTAACCAAAGATGGCCACTGGCAGCCATGTTTAACGTCGAATCAAAATAATTTTCCACAAGGATCTACATCATGTCATGCTGATCATTTTAGAAAAAGTCCCATATCAATATCACTTATAGTTTTCAAGAAGTAGTCGCTACAAACTTATTTTTTAAAAATCTATTTTTAGCTGTGACGGCCATCTTGAATTTCCGGCCGACCTGAAATTTTTCTAGGATCAACTAGACATCAAGAGCAACATTCCTGTGAAGTTTCATGAACATCCGTCAAGTAGTTTCAGAGGAGTAGTCGCTACAAGTTTTTACTATATAACTCTATGTAAACAAAGATGGCCGCTGGCAGCCATGTTTAACGTTGAATCAAAACGATTTTTGACTAGGATCAACATCATGTCATGCTGATCATTTTAGAAAAAGTCCCATATCAATATCACTTATAGTTTTCAAGAAGAAGTCGCTACAAACTTGTATTTTAAAACTCTATTTTTAGCTTTGGTGGCCATCTTGGATTTCACATCAACATGAATTTTTGCTAGGATCAACTAGACTTTATGGGCAACATTTCTGTAAAGTTTCATGAATATCCATCCAGTAGTTTCAGCTGTGAAGTCGCTACAAATAAAAGTTTACGGACAGACGGACGGACGGACGACGGACGCCGCACCACGGCATAAGCTCTGCTGATCTCTGATCAGTAGAGCTAAAAATCTATTTTTAGCTGTGACGGCCATCTTGAATTTCCGGCCGACCTGAAATTTTGATAGGATCAATTATACATCAAGAGCAACATTCCTGTAAAGTTTCATGACAATCCGGCAAGTAGTTTCAGAGGAGTAGTCGCTACAAGTTTTTACTATATAACTCTATGTAAACAAAGATGGCCGCTGGCAGCCATGTTTAACGTTGAATCAAAACGATTTTTGACTAGGATCAACATCATGTAATGCTGATCATTTTAGAAAAAGTCCCATATCAATATCACTTATAGTTTTCAAGAAGTAGTCGCTACAAACTTATTTTTTAAAAATCTATTTTTAGCTGTGACGGCCATCTTGAATTTCCGGCCGACCTGAAATTTTTCTAGGATCAATTAGACATCAAGAGCAACATTCCTGTAAAGTTTCATGACAATCCGCCAAGTAGTTTCAGAGAAGTAGTCGCTACAAGTTTTTACTATATAACTCTATGTAAACAAAGATGGCCGCTGGCAGCCATGTTTAACGTTGAATCAAAACGATTTTTGACTAGGATCAACATCATGTCATGCTGATCATTTTAGAAAAAGTCCCATATCAATATCACTTATAGTTTTCAAGAAGAAGTCGCTACAAACTTGTATTTTAAAACTCTATTTTTAGCTATGGCGGCCATCTTGGATTTCACATCAACATGAATTTTTGCTAGGATCAACTAGACTTTATGGGCAACATTTCTGTTAAGTTTCATGAATATCCATCCAGTAGTTTCAGCTGTGAAGTCGCTACAAATAAAAGTTTACGGACAGACGGACAGACGGACGACGGACGCCGCACCACGGCATAAGCTCTGCTGATCTCTGATCAGTAGAGCTAAAAATGATACTGGATATATAAATCGAGACACCCATTTCAAACACTTCAAGATTGTCGTGTGTACCTTTAAATATTCTAAATATGTATCATTCACTTAAACCTTTCACAGATGCATCTCAAAAGTTTAATGAGATTTTGTCCAGACAACCAGATAAACACCATATCAACAATGATCATGGTTTTGTCATAAATTATTGTCTACCTCAATTTGCTCTACACCTGAGCAGTTTATGTCATAACGGTTCCCCGTCCACGGTTCCCCGCCTACGCGTAACACACCTGAGCAGTTTATGTCACAACGGTTCCCTGCCCACGCGTAACATGTGACCAATCAATCCAGGTAAGGATTAAGATGGGATTGAAACTGGCTGATATGTAACCCCCACGATCCTCCCTGCATATATAATGGGAGAGCCTTAACACTAAAACTTGATAAATACATTTTGAGTTAAATTCTGCCCATTTTCTTTCCTACGCCGACTCACTTTCTTAAAGGCAAAACGTATGGGTTTTTTTAACCTTTTTCAAGATAAATCTCCCCAAATTTATAAACATGAGGTCAATGACCTTGAAGCTCTACCGATAGATATTGATAGCTAGATCAGCATTCCTGTCAAGCTGTCAAGTAGTTTCAGAGGAGTAGTCACTACAAGCTTTTACAATATATAAATCTTCTGTAAACAAAAATGGCCACTGGCAGCCATATTTAATGTCGAATCAAAATGCTTTTCTACAAGGAGCAACATCATGTCATTCTGATCATTTAAGAAGAAGTCCCATATCAATATCACTTATAGTTTTCAAGAATTAGTCGTTACAAATTTGTTTTATAAAACTCTATTTTAGCCATGGCGGCCATCTTGAATTTCTGGCAGACCAGAAATTTAGCTAGGATCAACTAGACATCAAGAGCAACACTTCTGTTATGTTTCATGAAAATCTGTCAAGTAGTATGTAAACAAAGATGGCCACGGGCAGTCATGTTTAATGATGAATCAAAATGATTTTCGACAAGAACCAACATCATATGTCATGCTGATCATTTTAGAATAAGGCCAATATCAATGTCACTTATAGTTTTCAAGAAGTGGCTACAAATTTGTTTATTAAAAATCTATATTTAGCTTTGGTGGCAATCTTGGATTTCACATCAATGTGAATTTTTGCTAGGATCAACTAGACTTCACGGTCAACATGTAAGTTTCATGAAAATCCATCTAGTAGTTTCGGAGGAGTAGTTGCTACAAAAAAAGTTTATGGATGGACAGACGGACGGACGACAGACACCACACCATGGCATAATCTCTGCTGATCTTTGACGAGTAGAGCTAAAAAAAAATAAAATGTATTTAGGTCTGTTGCACTTACAATTTGTAATTTTCTTTATCTGTGTTTTATCAATGCAGTCTTCAAGTACCAGGTATTAGAATGAGCACATCAATTGGTTTGACTGCACTTGTATCTATATAAGGCCAGCCATAAAAAAATTTGGTTTGCTGCTTCCCTACCTACCTACGAAAAAAGGGCCCTACCCAAACATATTATAGAAATTTTTAAACATTGTTTTGTTTTTTGTTGTTGCTATCTTCAGTATATTTTTCTTTAATTTCTTAAGGTGTTTACTGTCCTTGGCAAAATACAATATCACCTACCTTCCTACCTACATGTAACTACCCATTTATGAATCCTGGGTCGGGAAATTGTAAACACATATTTCTTTTTAAGGATGGCCTAATGAAATAAATCTTTCTAATTCAACCATAAACATTGTGTCCAAATTTCATCATGATTGGATTAAAATTACTCCAGTTACAGAGCAGACTCCGTCAAATTTGTAATTTTTTTAACAATCCAAGGACCATAATTCCCATGTTCTTGAGCAATAGCAGTGGTTATCGAACTTGAGCATGCTATTGTGGCCATAAACACTGTGTCCAAGTTTCATCAAGATTGGATTAAAATTGCTCCAGTTATGGAGTGGACACTGTCACTTTTGTCAATTTTCAACAATCCAAGGGCCATAACCCTGGTGTTATTTGAGGAATAGCGCTGGTTATTGAACTTGACCGAGCTATCGTGGCCATAAACATTGTTTCAAAGATTCATCAAGATTGGATTAAACCTACTCGTTATGGAATGGACACCACATTGCCGGACGCCATTTGGATATTTTTCCAAAGTAACAGGAAAAGAAATATCAAGATCCCTGTCAGGAGAACAATTATTATTTCGATCTGCACCTTCAGCCAAACCCTTTTATTTGTTACTTTGTGGTTTTTACAATCTTATACTGTCATGAAAAGTTGGATATTGGAACAATTTATCAAGGCAGATTGATATTAATTATGCACGGGAGAAAAGAAAACCATGACAAAGTATTTTTTAAATACACAACAAAAAAACGGAACATTCTACAAATGACACATACTTACATTGGTATTTTTTACTATATCTGCAGTCTGCAATTCAAACATTAACCAAATGCTGTCCATCTTAAGGGTAGGATTGGTATTAAAACCCCAGCCATTAAATAACAGAAATGATATACATGTATGAAAGTTTCGAGACTTGAGTATCTCAGAGAGGTGTCATTAGCACAAATTTTTGCAGGCTTTTTTTGCATCATTTGCAAGGACCTCGAACATGTGAAAAGATGAATAGATAATAATGTATCATTTACAACTTTACATGGTGTCATTTAAAGGGACACATGGCAATCTTGAAGTTTTATCGAAATATAAGCTTAGCTTCTAGATTTATTAATTCAGAATCATTTTAACTTCAATACCGCTTGCATAAATTGTATAATGAAATAAAATTTAAAGTTTGCACGTTTTCTTCGTTAACGTTCCATGTTTAAATATATTATTGTTTTAAACAAATCAAGATTATCATGTGTCCCTTTAAAAAGCATTACTTTTTTTTTTGTTATGCTAACACTTTAGTGGAAAGCTTAGTTCCAGAACTCAGGTCGGCCCAGTGTCAGTAATACTTAGTGATGGGCAATTGGTTGAAATTTATAATCGATCATTGGTTACAATCAGTTGGATGTAACCGATCAATCAATGGTTATAATCGGTTAGCCATTACGAAGCATAACATGTGTATGTTAATCTGAGTTTGAGGCCTTAACTTAGAATAATTTCTGACTAAGCATGTGTTCCTTCCTATCTTGTTTCTTATGCCATTGTCATTTTAATCAGCAAACTAATTATAACTGATATAAATGTGTTTATTTGCGCATATGCTTATTTGCACAAGTGTATTGATAATTTCTTTACTGAACATTGTCTTCATGTTTATTTCTATTTTGAACGTTATTAAAGTGCATTTTTACATGTAACCGATCTTTCATAATCGATCATCATAATCGGATGCCTAAGGCCAGAAAAAAACACACCTGTGTTTCAGGTTACTCAGCTGAAAAAATTAGGATAGGTAGGTATTTTTTTTCTTTTTTTCCTTTTTTGTTTTTTTGACCATGTGGTTTGGACGATGTTAAAGGTATCTTTAACTTTGTCAAGTAGTGATTTTGCAAGGAGAGAAGGAAAATAACCTCATGATAACTAACTTGTTTGTTTTGAATAAAATATATTTTCTGCCATTATGAGTTTATTTGTTGACCGACGGCAACGGAGTGACTGGCAAAAAGTGATTATAATAGCTCCGACCCTGAGAGTTCCATCTTACATGTGGCTGTGAAAGATTGAATTTTATCATTTCCTGAGGCTGGGTGTACGGAAGAACAAATCTGCTGGCAGCATGTCATGAATATTGTTTTTCATAAACTTCTGCTCTGTCCCATGGCCGCATTTTCCAATTCTAATAGCCAAAACCGACGCGCAGTGCACCATGGAGGCGGCCATGCTTTAGCGCATGTTTCGTACTCAATCTTTTCGTATATTACCAATTCGTACCCAGTTTTTTCGTCCTTTTTCTTTCTTTTTTTTTATGATAAAAAGCTGTAGGGTATAGGGACGGTCGGGTAACCAGAAACAGAGGAGTTTTTTTTTCTGGCCTAATTAACCGATGATTGGTTACAATAGATTAATCGGTACATCACTAGTAATACTACTGTGACTGGGTGGTGTATCATGTATACAACACAGTATCTGGCCCAGTGTCAGTAATACTACCGTGACTGGGTGGTGTATCATGTATACAACAAGGCGGTATCTGGCCCAGTGTCAGTAATACTACTGTGACTGGGTGGTGTATCATGTATACAACACAGTATCTGGCCCAGTGTCAGTAATACTACTGTGACTGGGTGGTGTATCATGCATACAACACGGTATCTGGCCCAGTGTCAGTAATACTGCCGTGACTGGGTGGTGTATCATGCATACAACACGGTATCTGGCCCAGTGTCAGTAATACTACCGTGACTGGGTGGTGTATCATGTATACAACACGGTATCTGGCCCAGTGTCAGTAATACTGCCGTGACTGGGTGGTGTATCATGCATACAACACGGTATCTGGCCCAATGTCAGTAATACAACCGTGACTGGGTGGTGTATCATGTATACAACACGGTATCTGGCCCAGTGTCAGTAATACTACTGTGACTGGGTGGTGTATCATGTATAAAACACGGTATCTGGCCCAGTGTCAGTAATACTACTGTGACTGGGTGGTGTATCATGTATACAACACGATATCTAGCCCAGTGTCAGTAATACTACCTAGACTGGGTGGTGTATCATCTATACAACACGGTATCTGGCCCAGTGTCAGTAATACTTCCGTGACTGGGTGGTGTATCTTGCATACAACACGGTATCTGGCCCAGTGTCAGTAATACTACCGTGACTGGGTGGTGTATCATGTATACAACACGATACCTGGCCCAGTGTCAGTAATACTACTGTGACTGGGTGGTGTATTATGTATACAACACGGTATCCAGTGTGGCTGTTGAGCACTGACCTTACTGATACAAGTAGACAGTCGTGATATGACTGAAAGATTGTTAAAATCGACAATAAGTCCCATATAATAATTATATGTATATATATACATACAATATAACAATACAGCGAAGGGTGAATTAGGACTTGTCAACATAATAACGTTTATACTGCGCACACTTTGTATGCTTTTCAAATAGAAGAACTTCCATTTAAATGTTGACAAAGTAACCTACCTAATTACTGATAATATTGTATATATGTCAGATTTATTTACATCAATTTCTTATGAATTCAGGTTGGTGGTACTCAAGTATTACAATTACATTTGACCTTGGTTTATAAATTCGTTGTCATTATGACTTAAAACCTGCTTGCATATATATTATATTTAAACAAGAAATATCATCATTAAGTGACAAATGCCACTGAAAAAAGGTTTTCTTATCATGCTCATAGGAATTCCTAAATTGTTGAAATATTATGGGTTACATGTAAACCACAATGTTTAAACAAGAGGGACAAATGGCCCTGCAAGTGAGGTCATAGCTAACTTGACCTTTAACCTAGTGACTCCGAAAACAATAGAGATTCACTTCCCACCAAGGCCAAGTACCTATCAAGTTGCATGATGGTGGGTGTTAAGTTATCGCTCAGAATGCATATTTCGGTATAAAGTCATGGTGACCCGACCCAAAAACAACAGGGTTCCTCCTTTCACCAAGTGCAAGGTTCCTATGAAATTTCATGATTGAGGCTCAGGGTTCCCTTCAGTATTTCAGAATACCTGGGTATTTTGAAATATGACACTTAATTTTAACCCAAAGATGATCATGTATATATATATATGAATATAACAAAAACTTCTCTTTTTTTGACGCTTCACATTGCAGTGAATACCAGTATGTTTTAATATAAGGCCAAAAAAACAACAACCTGTGTTTCCGGTAGGCCGACCGACCCTATTTTTAAGGGGCCGACCCTAAAACTTTTTATGGAAAAAAAAAAAAAGAAAAAAAGAAAAAAAAAAATATATATATTGTTCTGAACAATGATTTATCACATTATATCCAGGTAAACTTACATCACAGAGAAACTTTCAGCTGTATCATCAACTTGCATGGGGTTTATGTGATAAATACATGTAGAATCTCACAATATCTTGCTCCAAAAAAAAAAAGAAAAAGAAAAAAAAATGCCTACCTTAACAAACCCTATTTTTTCAGAGCATGCAATAGGAAACACCCCTATTTATTTTTTTGGCCTAAAGTAACACATACTCAGGCAATTTAAGGTTCTTTGTGAGTTTGGCCAAATAAGAACATGTGTGGTTCTGGTTACATTGAGACATTTTTTTAGGAATAGTTTTTTTTTTGGAGACTTCTTTTTGAACCGGTAAAATGAGCCTAGACTGCAAGTAGGCCTTACTTTTTACCTTGTTAAATACTTTCTTCATCTGCTTGCATTAAAAAAATATATTTTTGCTGTCCTTTTTCACATAAAAACAAAATAATAATAAAAAGGTCATGACCTGGATGTCGAGTCCTATGGTGAACTGAAGTAGTCCAGATATGACTATATTTTGATGTGATCAACACCAATGTCAGTCCAATGACATACCTTTTCTTTATATACTTAGTATTTAAGTTAATTAATGCCATTAACAGTGGGGGCCAGGTCCTAGCAGAGACTGGAAGTGACCTATATTTTGTCCAAATCAGGTGACAGCAACATGACATTTTGCTCTATGTTGGAGGCATATATATAAGGAATATCTGGTCCAGTGTGGTGAAATTTCTGCAATTAATGAAGAAGATATAAATAAAAGAAAGTAGGATGCACGGACGGAGGGACAGGGCCAACGCTTTATGCCTTCTCATTCGGTGGTGGGAGCATAAAACATTGCTGTGTGACTCTTTAAACTGTAAATATTTTGACTATTTTCGTTAATTATCTATGTCATTCTTTAACCACAAAAAAAGCCACAGCTGGTGACTAAGACTGTATGACTCAGATATGGGGGAACAGTTATGTAATGATTGTTGTTACATATTAACATCTAATGGAAAAATGACACAAAAAAACACAAAAACAAATGCAAGATGAAATCTGTTTCAACCTTGTCCTCCTACACAGAAAAGCATGACAAGAAGAGTATAAGCAGTGAGGGGTGTGACTTGTTAAGATAGTTTTAAAATAAATTGTTTAGGTAATACTACAGTTTCTGGTGTTTTTCTCAGTTTAGCCTAACCGCAAGAAGTTATTTTTTAGATACCCATCTATTTTTAAATCTGATATCTATCAAAATAAAACATTTTTTCGAGTAACACATGATATTTTTTAACTGGTACTTTTTCACCTTTAAAGACATGTACACAAAATCCCCAGAGGGGATTGGCTATAAATTCAATGTCAAGATCATTTGTCGAATTGAAGACAAAACAGAGTTAACTTTAACATTGGAACAGTAACACATCATGCATCTGGATCTTACACATACTGTTTGCTGATATAGTGTCCAGAAGCCCAAACATGCTCCTGTACCCCTCCTGGCTGCTCAAATAGAATTTTGGACATCCACTTCATTGATGGTCTGGCTAAGACCTGTGCTGCTCAGTGAGATTACATCCACTTCATTGATGGTCTGGCTAAGACTGGTGGTGTTCAGTGAGTTTTACATCCACTTCATTGATGGTCTGGCTAAGACCTGTGGTGCTCAGTGAGTTTTACATCCACTTCATTGATGGTCTGGCTAAGACCTGTGGTGGTCAGTGTGTTTACATCCACTTCATTGATGGTCTGGCTAAGACCTGTGGTGCTCAGTGAGTTTTACATCCACTTCATTGATGGTCTGGCTAAGACTTGTGGTGCTAAGTGAGTTTTATGCTCAACTTTAGTGTTACACTGCCATAGACACATGACAGTAAAGGGCCTTTTCTAGGTACTTTGGGAAAAGGACCCTGGCCCGAATTGGGAAAATTGTACAATTCTTTGTCTGAAACTGGGAAAACTACACAACCATTTAAAAACAATTTATATTGCTACTGGCCTTTTTGCTTGCATAACCGGAACAAACCTCAGCATATCTGGACTCAAGACTTTTTGTGGTTGTCACTTCTGCATGTTTCCGCAGCTGTCTGGTTGGATGGTCTCCCATTTTTACACCTTGACTAACCCACTTCATGTTTTCAGATTATGAACCAGGAAAAAGATTGCAATATTTGCACATATAACAGGCCTTTTACTTTTTCCCAATGCCAAATATAGTTGTTTTTTCCCAATTCTGAAATAAAATTCCCCCCCTTTTTTTTTTTTTTTTTTTTTTTTACAATGTCAGGTCAAATATACAAATGTTTACAAGGAAATACTATAAAAATAACAATATTTAAATCATGTATCATGTATTAAAACCAGGCAATTAAAACAACCTGATATTTATGTACAACTAACTAATGAAAATTCCCAATTTGAGACGTAAAGCGATTAAATTTTTTCCCAATTGCGCAAAATTTACGGCGTAAATTTTCCCAATTTGTCCAGGGTCTTTTTCCCAAAATGGGCAGAAAAAGGCCTGTATAACCATCTTTACTACTGCTGTAGTACAACCATTCATTGTTACTTTGATATTTATGAATGTCAGGTCATTTTTTTTTTTTATGCGAGCCTAATTCAGTATTATCGGAGTCGACACTTTCGATCACAGACTCCTTGCTAGTATTCTTGATAGCAGAATGAGGCAGATGGAGACTCTGACTGGACCGTAGAAACCGCTGACTTTCGAAAAAAATCAAATCATGAGTGCCGTGAGGTGAATCGTCAAAGCAGAACAGGCTGTTCTACAGTTGTCACTTTTGAATTACAAAATCCAGGGAATGAGGATAGGGGCCGGATCGATAAGGCATCCTTTTTCCTCACGTTTTTGGAGTAATACTTGCTATTATGCGCCATCGTTATAATTTGCAAAAACTGATGTCACGGGCAAAACTACGATGTATAATGATAAAACTGGAACACAACCAAAATGAATTACAACTTGTTTAATTTGCAGAGCCCAAGCAAATGAAGAATGTGGCTCATTATTTGCCGATTTTTGAAAAAATGCGATCCTTTATATTCGTCGAATTTTAATATGGGGACTTTTCTGGAAATTGGAGAAAAAAAATTCTGAAATTGGAAAAATGGAGGCTATTTTTGATTGGGAATGGGTCCGTTACAGACCCTGTAGAACAGCCAAAAGGCCCTGCAGGATACCCAATAAGACGCATCATACTGACACCAGGCTGACCAGTCCTAGAACTACTCTTTATATGCTTAGTGACAAGCAAAGGAGCTATGAGAACATTTTTTTATAAAGTCTTTGGTATGTCGGGGATTGAACCCATGACCACCCACATGCAAGGCGGGTGCTCTACTATGATTACGCCCGGCCTCGGTAGATTAAGTGTATTAAACATTACACACCTATGCAGAAAATCAAAAAAGTTAGAATACAATTTAATATCCAGACTATTTAAGACTATCTCGCTCTTGAAATCAACTTGTCAAATAAAACGTTTGACCCAGGGTTGCTGAAGAAGAGGGGTTTGTCTCATAACACAGGGGCTTGTATTGTACCAAAGGCATAAATTTGTTGGGAGTGAGCCTTATATCTAATATATTTTCTAATTTAATTACTTGAATTTAGTAATATATCAGAAGTGTTTGGCACTTTTATTGCACTCTGTACAACAGACTGCATTACTGAAGTTTAAAGAAGCCATATGTATGCATATTGTTTTGACTACGTCACACCCCTGCACTACTTCATAAGTGACTCAAAGCGATCAAGTTTTTATTTTTTATAATCAAATTATATATATATTACACAGACAGTATTTCAACTGTTCATGCAGGTTACCTAGACAACAAATAGATGTTTGAATAATGTTAACATCAATCAGATGTCCAAGCACCCTCCCACAACATGCTGGGACACAGAAATGGGAAAATTAAAGATTGATTTTCTAGTCAAAATAAAAAATGAAGCGCATCCATGGTTGAAGGGTTAACAAAGTTGCGTTGTAAAACTTCTCGCCTCTCATCTCTGCGGGCGAATCCCACTGAGAGATCGAATGTGAGTGTTGACTCTTACGGGTGGTGGAAGTTATACGGTACTGGTTTTACCCAGTAATAATAAGAAGGTGGTCTGCCTCCACTACAAAAAATCAACCATCATACATCATGTACATACGCTGGAAAATGACGTTACAGTCTTCAAATTAACCCACTAGCCCGAAGCCCTGGGCTAGTAAACTGTCATTCGGGCTAGTGATTTGTTTTAATTATATAGTCGGGCTAAAGGAAAATGTATGGGTTTTCATTGAGTATATAAGAATTCGGGATAGTGACACTAACATTTTAATTCAAAGACTGCGTTAAACACCAAACAAGTCAAAATGGATTTGTTACATGTTAACATTTTGTTTCTTATCACTATGCCTATGACCAAATAAAAATAATAGGTGTGGTTTCGTTTTCCCGACCGACCCTAAACATTTTATGACACCTCAAAAAAATAAATATTAAAAAAACAATGTTTTATATTTTTTTTATTTTTTTTTATTTTTTTTTTTACATTTTGCATTTTATGTTTTCTTTCCTTCTTTATCTTTTAATTATTTTTCTCTCGGTTCTGTATCTGATGATATCAACAAATAGATACCGTATTTCCTCTAATAGTAGCGCCCGGGCGCTATGCAAAGTGGGCGCTACTATTATGGTTCAAATTTTCAATATATTTCACCTCCTTTCCCCGACTGTTTCCCTATAGAATGTTCGGCAATCTTTTTCTGTGACACCGGTATTGACTAAACCTAAACCCGACAAAATACTGGGTATATCACTGTCATCACTCAGCATCTGTATGATACATTACCCGGCGAATTTGACAATTACAACAGGGGTTGGTTGGGTATGAATTAAATAATAATAAAAAATAAACTAAATAATAAATTGAAAGAAAGAAGATAAATAAAAGCGGTAATTTGTATTGATGAGGATAGCGCTTTAAGGTTTATGTCATAGACCATACCGGTGTCGTGGTTAAAAAAACTCCCGTAATCAAATCCATTAGCGGTAAAGACGAAAAAATTGTATTTTTTAGAACTTTTGGATTTTTGAAGAAGGTAAGGTTTCTTAAAATAGGTGGGTGCACTTCTTTTAGGGAAGGCGCTACTAATAGAGGAAATACAGTAGTTAAGTTTATTTATTTATTGGGTCAAAAGTATTGTGTAAAAAAAAAAAGACACAACATAAAATATTTTCTTTTTAGGAAATAAAATATTGTTCCTACCTACCTACCATATTTTGTTTTGAGCATGTAATAGGAACCAAATATATAATTTTATTTGGCCTATTTTGTAATTTATAAACATATATTTTTTGAGAGAATTTAGTCACTGAAATTATTTACAACTACACCCCGACCTTGTGTTGGACACCTTAAAACAGATCATAAAAACACTTCGACCTTGTTTTGGAAATGTCAGCCTCTGCCACAAAAAAAAAAAGCTTACAAAAGGCAAACTCATCAAATCCTTCTCAATTCTAAAGCTACTGACTCAAGATCCTGTTGTTTTACTGACTATAAACATGCTGGTTAACTAACAAACATGATGCTTTTAAACATTTATTGAAGCACAGTGGTTTGAAAGTAAACCAGATGGCAGTAACACAAGATTGCAGTAACAGGTTTATAAAGTATATCTTTTTAACAAATTAACGGTGTCTGCATGAATTGCAGGAGAGCTTTAGTCCTTAACCAACTTAATAAAGCAATTAGCATATTTGACAAATAATGGGCATAATCATTAGTGGCACACATCCATCTCTGTAACTAGTACTGACAAAGCAGTATTAGCACAATTTACAGAATGATGTTTTCTAAATTGTGCACAATCATCATACAAGATAAGTATAGATAATTAGAAGGTATGTTTGGCAATGCAATGAATGACCTAGCAGGAGGTTACCTTAATTACTCAAAAAGTTGATTTTTAAAAGTAAATTTTGTCATATACCGTATTTCCTCTAATAGTAGTGCCTGGGCGCTATGCAAATATGGTTCAAATTTTCAATATATTTCACCTCCTTTCCCCGACTGTTTCCTTATAGAATTACTGTAAGGTGATCTTTTACTGTACTGTGACACCGGTGTTGACTAAACCTAAACCCGACTGTATGCTGAGTATATCACTATCATCACTCTGCACAGAGCTGTACGATACAATATCCAAGTTTGAGGATTACAACATGGGTTGGTTGGAATGAATTAAATAATAATAAAAGATAAATATTATAAATTGAAAGAAAGGTGATAATTAAATAATAGCAGTAATTTGTATTGATGATAGCGCTTTAAGGTTTATTTCATAGACCATACCGGTGTCATGGTTAAAAAACTCCCGTATCAAATCCATTAGCAGTAAAGACGAAAAAAATTGTCTTTTTTAGGAACTTTTGGATTTTTGAAGAAGATAAGGTTTCTTAAAACAGGTGGGGGTGCTTCTATTAGGGAAGGCGCTACTAATAGAGGAAATACGGTATATGTGTGTCTCAGTGTACAACAAAATCTACAAACCGATCTGGTACATATTCACTGCGAGGTTCCATATACACTCCTCCCTACACTGGGAGTAGTATGAGAAAGTCTCCAGAGGGTGCCCACTGGTACATATTGAACATCGAAATTAGGACTATCAAGAATGTTAGATTCGATTAATTAAACTAATTAATTAGACTTCCACGACTGTAACTATTTTTGATTAAGGATAAAAACAAAGAAAGTGTCCTGTACAACAGTAATTGCATGCTGTTAGCTTTAAAGAACAGACGTGCATGTGTTTCATGTCTTGTATTTTTTACCCAATCTCCTCCCACCTTTTTGAGATTTTTCAAAATAGTCTGTGCTAAACATGGCTACAAATGTGGCCGACTAATATACAATTCCCACCAACTATAAACCTTCAGACATAAATACTCCTACATACTTTGTCCACATATACTAATGCTTATCAAATTAACAAAAGTGTTACACATACCTAAATACACATAGAACATGTTCTATAATATTACTTGTATTACCAGGGCTTCCGTTAATGGGCGTACGGCCGTAAATTACGTCCAAAAATCGTAGTTGTACGGCGAAAATTAACATCAAAGGCGTACAGTGTACTTCCAAAAACTTCAAAGTACGCCGCGATCGTTTACTACGGACGTCCCATAATCTGTAAATTACCGATTATAGCCCCGCCCATCTAATCTAATTTCATTTGGGACTGCCGACGTAACAAGTTGTAAAGCAATTAAAACTCAGTGGAGCCTGTAATTGACAGGTAAATCCGGTTTTGTCCAGTTTTTATCGAGGGTCACACGCATGACCGGTGAGAGGAGAGCGTGTTAATTAGATAATTGGCCTAGCCGCGCATTTCACAAAATGAACGCCACATTGCTTAATTTATATTTATTAACCACAAAGTTGAAACTCCTTACACAAACAGATTATACTTTTAAGGCTATTTCTTTTATATCTTTGTGTCATTTTTCTATGTATTTATCAAAGTTACAAATAGAAACGAAGTACGACAAACAATATTTAATAATCTCTAACCTAGGGGAGAGAACTCTTCGCAAATGGAGACTAAACACGGAAGTGAAATTATCACTGGCAAAAACGATCGATTGCTTTGATAATAAATTAAAGAATCTGTTACATTTATTCCTACACTTGACAGTTTTACATACCTTTCATTAATGTATGTCAATTTAAAAGCTTTCCTGGACTGATAAATTGAAAACTGTTTGCAAAATGTAATTTACTGTATAAAACGTGTGGGTGGGGTATGGCACGCAAAGGGAAATTAAGTATTTTTAGTTTGAAACCGTTTATATAATGAGGTCATCAAATATTTTCTTTTATAAACATATAGATGATTATAATTATCCTTTTTTTCTTTTTAACAATTTAGATGTGTTGTTTCCCTCACTACCACGTGGATTCACCGACTCAAAGACTATAAATGCCATGCCCAAACACTGGAACTTCCTAAATTTTCCCCATGAACTTCCAAATTTGATACACAGGAAGTTCGAACTTCCTACATTTGAACCTTAGTGGAAGCCCTGTATTACTAATTAAGTATAAGCATATGTGTTGGAATTCCTAGCGCTTTATATGAAGTTTCAAGTTAAAAAGTAAGCAAATGAATAAATATTCCAGTCAATACATACCCCTTCCAGCCATCTTCTCTCTCTTAGGTTCCTACAGTTGGTATCCAAGACGACCACTTAAGTTAATCCAGGACTTCCATACGGCTGATATTAAATCCAAACTTTTTTCAGAAAAGCACAATTACTTCCCTTTATCACTAAATTGTGCTTAAAAACACAATTACCTCCCTTTATCTCCTTTAGAACAATTATCTCAATTTAAATGGTTTAAAAACAAGAAATACTCTCCCGTTATCACTTTAAATCTGGTGCACAATGGGAAGACACTGTATACTGAATGGGAAGATGATAAAATGATGAATTACAAATAAATCCAGTATGCTCAACTTAAACTTTCACACTTAAAACAGATTATCCCCCTTTAACACATTTTGCGATTTCTGCACCATTGTCCCCGTTTTATTTCCATTTCCATTTTATCTATTACACAGTTACCCAATGTCCGAGTGATAGTACTGCTGTAAAGACCCCATCATCGTCTTTATTTTAAATAATTAATTACCAGAAACGTAATTTTAATCACCGTGCTTACTTTCCATTACCAACAAGACCAGGCTTTGATCGGTTCCTAATATTTAAGGTATACAAAATAATTTGATTCACTTTTATCACTCGTAGGATTTAACACATCTGGCCGAACAAATTTAGTAATTAACTTATTTAATGATTATCTATCTATAACTGATAATGAGCTATTTAATTAATCTTCATTTGTATATGCAGCAAAACTATTATCTCGCTGGTGAACAACTTAAAATAATTATCACATCTTCGCAGATTTGTATGCATGCACTATCAGTTAGAGGACTTGCTATCTGCATAAAAATGTAATAAAATGCTGGATTTTTTTTCTTCAAATCATATAGGTGGTCGAATATGTCAAGCTTTTTTTTATGACGATGTCACCAAGGCTGACACAGACGCGTAGCTGATGCCCATAATTCACTTGCTTATGGTCGTTTCTAAGGAGTGAAACACTTCAGCGCTAGTATCGGACGCCTACAACTATCTGTGTTGATGATTTATCCACTTGAAGTCCAGGACGATGGTTTTATTGTCCCTTATCATTCCATCGGCGTCTGAAAATACAAATATTGAACTATTAGCAACCAATAATGTGCACGTTATCTTAACGGTAACATCTTTTTTGGTTTAAATATTCAGAAACAAAATTCTTCTGTTTAACAGTTCAACACATTATTTAAAGCCACTTCCTGAGAGAGGGAGAGTAAGAGGACCATGGTAGGGGAGGAGGGAAATTCTCTTTTATTATTAATATTTACTTGCATAAAGAGACCATGCACTAATCCTATTAAAGTTAAAACAACAATTCAGTGCTCTTCCCTTTTAAACCCGTAACCCGCTACATAATTTTACATATAATTGACTGTTCTTTCTTTAACTTAAAAACATTCCATACATGTGACAAAGGGGTGTTTTGGGGGAAATGACTGATCAGCAGCCAAACATTGCAAACCCTGATCAGCCTGCGAGTTACCAATCTGGGTTTACAATGGACGCAAAGGCTATTATAGTAGTGCTTAGTGGGTTAAGGGTTATAAAGAGTTTTTAGGCGACCAGAGGGAAGCTCAGTGTATAAGGCCTTGGACTTGAGAGCTATGGACAGACTCTACCCTGCTTCACTCCCTGGCAGAGGCATGTCTGATGATCTTCATCTCATCTCCCTCTCAGGTTGCTGTCATAAAATAACCTAATACATGTTAAAGGGGCAAAACAAAACATTTTATTTCATTTAAAAGAGGTTTCAAGACCCAAAGGTTACCCTCCAACCCTACGGACTTCCCTATTTCACACAGTCATGATCTTTCCAAACAATGATTCCCTTGATTAGCCTCATCCGTCAGACACTTAAGTCCTGGATTCCTATGTAATCTACCCCTAGTGATAATCTATCATATCTTGATGAGCAAGTTTAAACAACTATTCCACCATCCAACCAAGAAACTGATATTACATCTATATTATAATTCTAAAGCAAGAATGGCTTACCAAATGTTTCCGAGAAACATCAAATCAAAATTCCGTTGCTCAACAGGATGTCCCTCCTGATAAGCGTGTACGGTATTTCCAACATACACGCAAGATAATAATTACAAATAAACCATAGATATGATTTCATAAAATATGACAGGAATTTATAACAAAAGCTAGGCCAACAATTATGACATCAATCTGATTATGTCAGATAAGTCTTATCCGGTTTTAACACCTGTCAAAATTATTTTACATCAATAAACCGGACATGATATCACAAAATCCTATAATTTATTTAAAGGAGCACAAGGCAGTCCTAAATGCTTATAAAACATCTCTTACAATCTCTAAAACAGTTCAAAAAAATTAACCAAAATCAACGATGTATACAAGTAGCAGGCCTGTAAATTTTTTACAAAGACATGCAATGCAGGACTAGTTGGACTAGTGAAAAAAAATCCACTTGCCCTTATCAACTTTGTACTTGCCCTTAATTTTGAACGGGAATCACCTTCATATTTTTGCTTACCGCTAGTGCTAGACAAGGTAAATCAGTGTTAATCAAGAACACTTTATTTAGTTAAACAAACTACATGTAACATCATCAAAGTATCAAGTAAATGACTAGATCCCATCTAAGGTATGACTAGCTTGTCCACTTAATAAGTATGAAAGGCACTTATAATAAGATATGACATCATTTTAACATTTCAAAAGCAACTGTTTATGTGAGTCACTGTGATAACCTTCAGTCTTTTCTCCTGCAAAACACACTAGCATTTGGTACTATCATACTGCTTTTATTGCAGTTTCAATTTATGCAATTGTCTATTCACTTTCTCTGCTTGTATTTTTTCGTCATCTCCACCAACTCCTCTCCAACATTCTATAGACATGTCTATTTTCACATTTTTACGGGAAAATGTCGTCATATCAAGTATAGTGTTTTATTGATAAAAACTACTAGTTTAGTATTGGATAATTCGATCACGACACAGTCTACGAACTTCGGAAATCTCGGCTTTATACCCTATCACCAAAGTAACCATGGGTAACCAATATTTTCATGTTTACTTCCGGTGTATTTGAGTGTAATTTATCAGCTTTTTATTGAGTTTAAGCACATGCTTTATGGAATTTCTTCGCCAGAATAAAAGAAAACAATAGACTTGATTTATTTTGCTACTATAATGTCAAAAGTCGCACGTCCGTAAGGATGACCAGAAGGAAATATTCACTCGCCCGGCCTGACAAGTCACTTGGCATGAGTAGGTCAAATCAAGTCAAGGTCACAGTAACCTACTTTAGTCGGAATGTAATCCTCCAGATGTACATGTACCTGTGTATGAAGTCTTATGTGTGTAGAGCAAATGGTATCTCTGAAATTAATTAAACCGTAATAACATTGTTGCATCTATGAACGTTTCTCTGTGTATATACATGTACCGAAGGAATAGGGTAAAACTGTATGCCCACTCCACTAATTTGGTTTGAGGAATAAAAATGACACCGATTAATATTTATTATGTATATATATAAAGTTACTAATTTTGTTGATCAATAAAATTAATACTTTAAAATTGCCAAGTGTCACCTTAATTGTCCCTTTAAGGTGACATGTTTTTCTCTTCGGTATGTGGTATATGTACCCTCATGTTATCATGTCCATTTGACGCATGTAGATAGAGACAACGAAACTAGATAGGACTAGTTTTAGTTAGGACTAGTTTTAGTATCTGGTAAGAAAAAAGAAATGTGTGTTTACCGAGCAACTTTTTTGGTTTGCTATACACGATTTTTTAAAAAAAATTGGCAAAAAAATAAATATGCGGGGGTTCCGGGCACCAAAAGATAGGGTTGGCTGGATGATCTTTCTGGCCCTAGCCAATTAATGCATCCAGAAAGGGTCAGACTGGTGATATCCATTTGACATAGTGATAGATGTGATTGCTGCCAAATTAAATCGTTATACAATATTGTTTATACGTTTTTACATAAAATAAAAAAAAAATAACTGTGCTGGATTGAGGGCAATTAAATATATGGGAATACCTTGTTTTCCATGCAAATATTTGTATAAAGTGGATGCATTACATATACATGATATATATGCAGCACTAAACTAAGTCAACCGACTTGGATGCCAATTCGAGGTTTTTCCACCACAATTCGCTGGACAATTCCACTTGTCCAGTCGTATATTCCCAATTGGATTTCCATATATATATCTAAAATAAAATGGAGCACATGGCCAATCACAATAGGTGTCGGAGCTAGAGCCCAAACCATTCATTTGTGCAGGACGAGTAGTTTTAGTTTCTGAAACCTATTCACGCAGTACTCCTTTCATCTTTCTCTTCGAGGTTACTCTACAGTTCAGTGAACCCACGATTCATCATAATGCCATAACGCGGGTTGAAAGGTAAATTACGCTAAGTGCCGCTTTAATCATATCCACTTAGTCCAATTCACCTGTCAATCATCGCAGCTAAGCGACGTCTATTTAGAACAGGAAAGTTACTAATATACTTATATGCGGAAGCTGCGGTTGTGAAAGCTCAAGTGGTTGGTATAGTAAGTGAAAAAAACACATTTTTATTATATTTATATCCTGTCAATTATAATAAGCTGCTTGCAGGTATGTACTACGTAAACTGATGTGTTAAAAGGTCAACAAAAAATGTTTAAGAAGAAAATTAGGCCTACTTTTTCACCGCCGACCCCAAATAGCTTTAGCGAAAAAAATAAATAAATAAATATTACAATCAAACAACATAAATTTTTATTCAAATGATAATTTTATTAGCCAGAGTTTTAGGCTTAAAGTTCTAGGACTGGTCAGCCCAATGCAAGTATGACTGGGTGGGTGGGGTATATAAACCTTACGTGTTAAAAATGACGTATATATATATACAAACAAAACAAAGCATACATAAAACAGAAATGTATGTGTCTGTAAAGCTATCAGCTGAAACAAGGTCTCAATTATAAATCATTTAACCCTTAACTTTTTTTGAATTAAGACCATTCCATTTATGTGACAAAAGGGTGTTTTGGAGAAAATGACTGATAAGCTGCCAGACATTGTAAACCTTGATCAATCTCGACATTGTAAACCTTGATCAATCTCAAGTTACTCTGACCTGGGTTTGCAATGAACACAAAGGCTATTAATTATATTCGTGTTTAGAGGGTTAAGGGCAATGATTCTACCGAAAGTCGATGAACGACAAAGATGCGACAATGCACAACTAGACTTCATACTAATAGACTTATAGAACTTCCTACAAAGTATCGGCAAAATGTGCTGAGAAGTTTAAGAGTAGTCCGGCCAAGAAAATGGGATGTATGTACGGGCTGACGTATATGAAACCCGCCATATATGATAGGGGCATAATTAAAGTGTTCCTTTTACAAAACTAAATCAATTTTAAATGCCAAGAAAGTGGGATGTATTTTCGGGCTGACGTATATATGAAACCCGCCATATATGATAGGGGCATAATTAAAGTGTTCGTTTTACAAAACTAAATCAATTTTAAATGCCATACTTAAACCACCTGCAAACTTCACAAGGGATCAAATTTTCCTTTTCAGTATTCGTTAAATGTAATTTTCCTTTTAGTATTCGTTAAACGTACATACGTTCTCCATCTATCAAACTACCTTTTCTCATCCATGGACCATGACAAATATCTAAAAATAAGAGTATTTATTCATAATTCACCGAAATATATCAAAACCCATGACACGGAACTCTTACCAAATCCAAACATAGAAATCAAAATGATATACTAATATACTGATATATACTAAAGCAACTCTGTGTTTATAATCAAAATATATTGTATTACATTTCTGCCTGTGATTTTGTGGGAATTAAAAGTGGTAATTCCCTCGGGAAATAAATCCCTAGGGAAATAATAAGATTTTGCCGAACTGCGCTAGCTAGCTTTTTTAATTACATTGTTGTGACAGTTGTGGTGTATTCTTGCGTGAAGTTCGAAAGTAAGGCCAAGTAGACCCCCTAGTGAATCCAAAAATATTTATTGAATTAACATGATTAAAGGCAAATTCTTGTAAATAAATGTAATATATACGAGGGAAAGAAGTTTTTTAGATGAAATAATACTGTTTACGAGATATACTGACATTTTGGGACTTAATTTACAGGCTTGACCCCTACGTTCGTTTATTCGTTACGTCATTAAGATGTTCGACTGTTACTGATGTGTGTTTAAGAAAATATTGTGTCTATGGCAGTAGTTTCTTGATTTTACCACCAAAAATGTATTATTTCCAGGATGCAACAAAAACATGCTAAACTTTTTTCCCTCAGTATATAAGTTAATCAACACAAATAAGCTCATCGCAGGCGCCACGTCAGGTGTTCCATGGATGGCAGGCGAGACGTCAAGTGTTCCATGGATGGCAGGCGCCACATCAAGTGTTCCATGGAACAATCTTCTAGTTGTTATATACAGGTTAATCAACACGGTTTTTGTACTACGGGATATAATTCCCTCGGCCAGTTCACATATCTAGTAAAAAAAATTGATTTTTTACTAGATATGTGAACTGGTCTCGGGAATGTACCTACAGCACTAGTTTTTTTACTAGATATGTGAACTGGCCTCGGGAATTATTTCCCGTAATACGAAAACCGTGTTGATTAACCTCGATATAACATCTAGAAGGGTGTTCCATGGAACACTTGACGTGGCGCCTGCCATGAGCTTATTTCTGCAAGGACATTATATAACTATAATGTTTGAATTGAATTGAATGTTGTTTAACGGCTCATCAACGCAGTATAAGTTATTTAGAGCCGCCCCAGAGAGAGGGGAAGGATACATAGGAATCCGGGAACCTGCCCTACTCTTATTATCGAATAGATTCCTATGGTTCTTTAACGTGATCGGAGGATAGACCGATACACGGGACCGCCCGGTTTACGTCCCCATCCGACGGACGAGGCTATGGAAAAGTGTCTTGCCCAAGAACACAACGACGGAATGTTTGAAGGGTATGCATTGTTTAAGAATTATGGAGCAGACTTTTTAACATTTTATGAAAAAGGCCATTGAATAATTGGTAAGAAAGAATTGTACAAAGTTTCACAACCATAGGTCAATATTTGGCCAGGTTATGAGCTAGTTAGGTTAGGTTGCAGGTTAAGTTTTATGAAAAGGGGCATACCTCTTCATAATGAAAGTCAGAGTTATTGAAAAGTCAATGGCACTGAATAATTGTTCAGGCCATAATAAATTAATTGCTAAATTCTCAACAAAAGATAATTTGAACAAACAAAACTACATATACCCAGTAAAAGTTGCATTTCTGTTTTCCTTAAGTATAGATGTCGGTGACAGACTGCTTTAATTCGGAGCGCATGAAGTTCCCATGCATGTTTGCTATTAAATTTGCTCTTTTCCCATTTAACATGAATTCGCACAGTATTAAAATATCCACTTCTAGTAATTATCAACAAACTTCCTTTCTTATTTATTCAAGCATGGTATATGAATGCACTTTTCTCACATAAAATCGACTCGTACCCTATGCATCACATTAGCGAGTCTGAACTAATAGATAGTAAAGTACATAAATTAACCCTAGTACAACTGATATACTTAGCAAAATAAAATCAGCACATAAAGTGTACGTCATTTCCATAGCCTAGTTGTAATTGATAAAATGACATAATTTGACCAATAATAATGTTACAAAGTATTTGTAAAGCAAATATGATGGGAACATACTTTTATAGGCTATCAAAAATCTTTCTCATTTCAATGAAAAGGGAGGTAATTTTAAAATTACGAAATTTGGAATATTTTTGTATGACAATAGCAATCTTCTGTGAACACATTTCAGCATTTTTTTAAACAATGACAGAATGGGCAATTCTTGTCGATGCTTAACATTACATTTGTTCTAAGCAATATAACTCAAAAACTGCATGTATACTGAAATAAGTTGTTTTTAATGGGAGGTAATTCTGTTACTTTGCTTAGAAAACAATAACACGATCGTTTG
This sequence comes from Cyrtodaria siliqua, assembly GCA_037043455.1. Classification (NCBI taxonomy): domain Eukaryota; kingdom Metazoa; phylum Mollusca; class Bivalvia; order Adapedonta; family Hiatellidae; genus Cyrtodaria; species Cyrtodaria siliqua. The sequence goes on from JAWPHD010002212.1 coordinate 134,670, forward strand.
AAAATCACATCCTTACCTAGCATTTCTAATACCTTCAAACAATTATATCAATGTTCAAATGTCTAATCTAGTTCACTCGGTTATTGCAAAATTATAAACTTGTGTCATTCTCTTTCACTAAAATGTATAAGCGAATGAAATAAGCTTCAATTTTGCAATATCTCTAAAGGGGTATCACAATTTATACTTTAAATAAATGCTTGGTCAGTTTCATTCAATTGCTTAATGACCAGAATATACTTGAAATGTGTTACTTTTAAGGCTACCACTGGTGTCTTCTATGGTGCCATGTTTAATCAATTGATGATCGTTCATCGGTTGGTTGAAAATTCTGATGTCATCGATTAAGAATTTTCCACTGATTCCCAACACTAAGCCTGACGTGACCCTGAGTGGATAGCACGATGGAGTTGAAACTGGAGGGCCCAAGTTCAAGCCTTACCGGCGCCATTGAGTTTCGTCGGCGAGTTCTTGGACAAGAAACCATCTACCCTAAATTAGTCTCGTCTGTCTGATGGGGAATATAAACCTGGGGTGATCCAATATGTATCGCTTCTATCCTTCAAGCATATAAAAGAACAATAGGAATCTATTTCTTGGTAAGAGTAGAGCAGGTTATCGGATTCCTAGCATCCTCCCCCTCTCTCTGGGGTGGCTCTAAACAACCTCCAATGTCTTGATGAGTCATTAAACAACATTCAATTCAATTTAAAACTTCTAAAAGTTCAAATCAGAAATAAATGCCTGGTATTATATATTCACCTAGCCTGGCATTATGGCACCGACCCTACCTTTTTTTATATTACTTTTAAAAATAATGTACGTGCACACCATAATGTTTCTTTTTTAAAAATCGAACAAATCACTAGCTACCCTCCCTAACATTTTTGAAATGGTTCCCCATTTCTTAAGTAAGTCATAAACAGACAAAATTAAGGCCTAAATGCAAATATGATATTGTGATTTATAAATATCTCAAAGATTCTCTTTGAAAGCTGACATCGATATGATTGTACTGACAGCTGTCAAACAAATACAAGTGCTTTAAAACTTCTCATAAACTACTTTCTGTAAAATGAAAGAGATTGTCTGTCTGTGTGTGTTTAAACTTAAAACTCATGTTAACGAATATAAATATCTTAAAATTTCTCCAAAACAGACCTTTATTATTCTATAAATAAGATCCTGTCTGAATGATAACTTATAAAGTCAAGCGAACATGTTTAAACTGTTTCAAGTTCAGGTAACAAAAGGCTTTCTATTAAATGACATGTCTATTATGTGCTCATTTTTTTTATATTACTTATGTTCACATGAAAGGGTCACACCGCAATCGTAAAGTATTTCCTCAGCGGAAAAATAATTTTAATATGGACTGATTTTATCATTTTTACTTTTATTGCATATTTTTTTAATATCCATGCAGGGCTCCATGTTAAGGACTGTCCTCCTGCCCGGGGCATGTAAAACTTGGCTCCAGGCAGGTAAAGTATCAAAGGCTCAATCCCGTCGGGCAACTTCAAAACTGAGGGACAATGATCATAGAAGATGACAAAATATAAAATAAAAACAGTGCTCTTTGCAGGTTTTCGATACTATTATTTTTGTTACAATGTATGTATTAGACTAGCTTTTAGAATTCGCAGAAAGGTGCTGTGAGAGTTATATCAGTAAGTGGTCTATTAATACTCGTCAAGCCTCAAACAGTATAGCTTCGGGTCGAAATAATTGGGCAACGAGCAAACTGGCATGGTCAAGTAAATTTCTGAGTTAACTTGCCCCATGGGCAAGCTGTCCATAAAGTTAATGTCGAGCCCTGACATGGCAACACAGGCATGCATATTTTTATGTTTACACCCCCAACCACCACGCCATCAATAGATTAACTCCGGAATCGGCCTCCCATGGGTTTTACCGGTCATTTGATGAAAGTACAAAAGTGCATACTGCTAAACTTTAGGCACGTGAAAGACCAACGAAAAGTAGTGTTCCGTAAAGTTCGTTTTCAATAGAAATTAAACTGTTGACCTACCATGTAAATTTTGTACCTAAACGGAAAACCCATTTAGACCAATTCCTGATAAAATTATTATACAGACATAATATATCCATTACAGATCCCAATAATACCATGAACCGGACATAATTTTATCACAAGTAAACCAAACATGTAAGAATGCTGAACCAGACGAATAATTATAAATTATTGTGATGGACATGTTGAACCGGACAATATCCACCTTGAAGCAGACGTGAATTGAGAGTGAATAAAGCATGTATTTTAAACTGAACCGAACATAAAAAAGCCACGATTACCTGGAAAACATCTGAACATACAAATTAGTACAGAGAACAATAACCACAAGAAAAACACTTTTTTTATGTCCACGACCCTAACCACAACAAATCTTGTGAACCTCTTCAGAGCCATATGATCAGTCTTAGGTAACTGTGCCAGATATATGTTGTTTTGCACTGGACCGTCAAGCTTTAAAGAATGAATGAATGGCGTTTTACTTATGCATGCCAACACAAATGGATCACCACGAAAACTGATGAAAATGAAAAATGGAAGTCAATTAATAAAATCACAGTTAAAGCATACAACATACAAATAAGTAAAATTACCAGTGTTGTATGTACAAATGTTTACTTTTGGTTGCGGCAACTTGTTCATATGTGAATACAAGAAACAATAACACCACTCCGGTACAGGATCGAGGCTATTTGGATGTCATTTTATGACCTAATCTTATTTACTGTCCAATAATTTACAATTTTAAAATACTTCAGTAAACCAGGAAATGTGTCTAGGATACTGCTTAGTAAACTGGATATTTTTCGTAAATTGGTGCAATAATGAATAATAAATATTTTTTCTTTGGACACAAATGCCCCCACTGTAAGTTATCAGCTGAAATAAGGTTTTAACTCCACCGACAGTCACCGGATCGGAACAGCACTATCAGCTGAAATAAGGCCTCAACTCCACCAAAAGTCACCGGACCAGAACAGCACTATCAGCTGAAATAAGGCCTTAACTCCACCGACAGTCACCGGACAGGAACAGCACTATCAGCTGAAATAAGGTCTTAACTCCACCGACAGTCACCAGACCGGAACAGCACTATCAGCTGAAATATTGGCCTCAACTCCACAGACACTCACCTGACCAGAACAGCCTGGTGATACTTCCTTCTTCTTATGATGCATACAACAAAATCTAGCCGAGCTGTCAAGTCTTTCAGGCAAAACACTTTTCATAAACAATAATTTTACTGGCCTGAACAATGACAGCTGAATGCACTGATGCCCCTTTTATATCAAATAAAGTATATATCATGACAGTTTTATTTATATTTGGATAGACAACCGTATTTCTTCCAGATTACATTAAATCCATTTAAACTGAATGTTTCTTATTATATAAATACAGCATTACCAAAACCACCTATCAAACACCTGTATCAGCCAGATCCGACAAAAGAACAGTTTTAAATACTTACAAAATTCTTAAGCTTAAAATTGTCAATGGCAGCTTGTACCAATATGGCCTAAATATTTGGGTAGATTAAGCCAGATCTCTGTGTCAATAGAAGAGTTTAAGAATGGGACTATTATCATATTCAGTTAAAAGTGGCCGCTTTAACATCGTCAGTGAGCTGGCTTACTTCTTTCCTTTTTGTCATCGAAGATTCACTGATCAGACTGTCAAAGGCCATCGCAGCCATTCATAAATAAGTTACATAAATATTAATAGATATATCTATAGTTTGTTTTTGTTTGTTTGTTTTACGTCATTTTCAACACGTTTTCAACACTTGCAGCAACTCTGCAGTTCAGGGCGAGAAGGTTCTAGGCCCATTTTCCATATTTTATCTCGATGTACATGGAAGATGAGCCTGGCATGTTCATGCCTGATAGGCGCCATATAACCTTTTCATGTGTTGGTACGCCTTAAAACCCCAATTCAATTCAATTCATTTTCAACACATGTCAGGTTATATATGACGGTCGATTTTTTGTGGTTGAGGCAGACCACCCACATTTCCTGGGTAGAACCAGTACTGTACACCTTCCGCCATCCATGAGAATCGACACTCTCACTTACAAGTTGAGCTCCTATGGGATTCAAACCTGCAGCGTTGAGAGGCGAGCAGGTTTACAACACAACATCGTTAACCATTCGGCCATGGAGATGCTTATATATCTTTAGAGAGAGGATCTTACATTCGTGCCTACTGAATTACGAATTTATTAAACAAGTAGGATGACATTATATGATGTGAGTCTGTAACTTCAGTATTAAATAAGCATGATATCCAAGAAAGGAACATTTATTAGAGTATAGCTAAAGTTATCCTATATTGACGTCATGTTTGTATGAGGACGTCGCATGTTGACCCGGTCTTCTCCGTACGACACAAAAAATCAGTTTTTAAATGGTTATTGAAATCAACGAGGCAATTCATATGCACACGGAGTTGAACGGAAAAGACGCAACATTGATTTGGCTTTCATTTGCATATTATTAGGCCAATCAAAATTAATACTTCGTTTCCGCTAACGTCTTGAAAAAAAGTAGGGTAGGTAGGTAGGCATAATTTTTTTTTTTTTTTTTCCCCTAAGCGATATAAAATAGTAGGAATTTAGGTTACTTTTTTATGTATTTCAATATAGGTTGTATTAAAACATACTTTATTGAATTTAATAAATGAATATATACAAGTTTAAAAAAGAGCTGTTGTCTCTTTTAATTTCACCCTAAAATAAACATCAAAATATTTAAAAAAAAAAAAATCCATAACCTTTCGAACAAGTGCAATATTAAATGAGCTAGATCAGGCCCCAGTATCACGAAAAAAATTGAGATTTAAATGGCTCAAAATTTCTTAATCAAATAGCAACCAAAATAATAGATATTCTTTTACATTATATAGAAAATTAGGGCCTCCTCTGGCTATATTTTTCTTTTTGTCACCACTTTCTCCAAGTTAAAGAATTAGGAGCCTAGACTAGAATTCATTTAAAAGTAGGATTCCTGGAACTCCTTACACCTTAAATAATGAATAGAAATATACTTTATATCTGTATTTATACATATATTTTTTTTTCTTTCCACCAACATGTATTTGTAAAGGACATGTTTTCTTATTAGATTATGTAAAAAAAAATATCCGAAATTTTGTACCATCCAAACTACTATCATGACACCACATGCGGCCCGAACATTTCACAAACATTCAATCGAAATACCATCAATTACCTACTTTTTTCATGCATTAATGTGTTTTGAATGACAAAAATGGTATATCAGTGAAGCTTATCAAAGAGGAAAGAAAACACAACCCTAATAGCAGGATAATGTAGTTTTATGTCAATAATTGTCGATCTCAGTTGTGACAAACTGCCGATACTAAGCCAGGCAAAATATTCAAACTTCTTATTGTTTCAATGTGTGTATAACACATTTTAATTACTTTATTGCAAGTGTTTTCACAGTTCACAATACACATGGAAGTATTTTGTCTTGAGGATCTTGAGATCAAGTAAGATTTTGGGGATTTTTTTTTTTCAGACGTGCCCGACGGGCTCATTGTCTGTAAAATGAGACAGGCCCGGAATGGATTTCGAGGAGCCCCGGGCGTCGGGCTATCCTACTTTTCGAGCACTGAGCAGTAAACTTGTTGCCATGTCGTTAAAATTAAGGACAAACTCGACAGATCTGACAACGATTTTTTCGAAAAACATTGTCACCGTGTGGACACCTGCATCGGTAGACGCTTTATTGACATGCATTTCAAGTATCGGGACTACTAATTACTGGAAAGATTTATATTATGCGGAAAGATAGAAAAGAGCAAAAACGATCGAACACATTTTTTGTTACAAAAACGGTGAAAAAAACTGTAGGGTCGGCTGAAAAAAATAGGGTCGGTCGGGTTAGCAGAAACAGAGAATTCATTTTGTATGTGTGATTCAGGTAACACTGGCAAAAAAATAGGGTAGGTAAGTTTTTGGTTTTTTTCTTCTCAATAATGAATTCAATTCCGATAATGAATTTAATATGAGTTCGTTTTTTTGCATTATCAACATTTTTATATATTTTTTTAATTTTTGCATAAAAAGTTTTAGGTTCGGTCCTTTAAAATAGGGTCGGTCGGGTTACCTGTACCACACATATTTTTTTACTTGGCCTTACACTACAGAGTATTACGATAAATATATTGTGACTTAAATTTAGTACACTCCCACAAGTTACCTGATAAATAAAAATATAAATATATATACACTTCAATGCTGAATAATATATTCTGGAAATCTTTTCACGTATTTATACAATCCTCTATGTGAAATAAATGAAACAAGCTTTATTCCAGAAGTTTTTTCCTCAGATGATTTTAAACAAGATTGTCTGGTTGGTGAAACAATCATATATTCAACAACCATATATAATTTCGATGCAAGATACCATCTATGGTGTCAACATTAAATGTGATTAAGTCATTATATTTCTAAAGTGGGCCCCCAGTTGGCAGGAGCCAAAGAAATAGCCAACTGTAGAATTCCTTCAATTTGTTCTTATCAGCCAGACAACCTGCATCTCAGAAATTCTTGTGTTTTACCAAGGCACATGCATAGTAACAAATACAATTTGTTTGTAGTTATTGTAATGTTAATGATGTGGATCTAAGTGGTTTGGAACTTATGGAGATGGATGGAGTGATGAAAACACTATTTGTATTTTTGTTTTTTCTCTTTTTTCTTTAAATTTAAATATTCTTTGTAGGCATCTTTTTCACTGTTTTGATAAAACATTCCCCAAGATAACATTGTAAATCAAACCATAGTCCTAGAAAATGATATATATAATCTTTGCCACCATTCCCCATTCCAACCCGATCAGACAAATGACCAAAAAGGTTTTAAAACACCATTCATTCGTTTAAATCAAATGAGATGTGGCTCTTTGCTTTTGACAAACTTTAAAATATTGTTTTAACATGGGCAGATCTGAAATTTGAAATTGACATAAAAATTACAAAATGAATACAACTTAAAAAAGAACAGTATGCTCTGTTGAGTCACACAGATTTTAAACAATCTTGTGAGAATTTTCTGTGGTTTTCGATCCTAACAATTTTTACTGAGTTTCGCACCTATTATGTCTGTCCGCCAAACAACCTGCTAAAGATATTTTGAAATCCATCTCAATTAACGGTTTAAAATACCATGAAATTAGACAAAAACATATTATTTATTGTTATTAATTACAGAAAGACATGAATTAATGAGCTAAACTTGTTTATCAGTAAAACTTTTAAATTTTTACACTTATGCATGTTATATATCATTTTATTTCAACTACGCAGATAAAACTATGATAAAGATATCACATTTTTGTGTTTCACATCAATAAGTATCGTTTTTACGTGGGTGTTTAAATTTCCCCGGTGGCCTTGTGGGAGCTCACGTTGAGTCTCTCCGGTCCGACTGAGTTTCTTCTGTGTTTCTTTGGGCAAGAGATTAACTTTCCAATTCATCATCCATCTGATGAGGATATAACGTGGGAAGTCAAGGATATCGCAGTCTATCCTCATCTATCCTCGAGCACATAAAGAATCTTAGTTTAAAAAGTAAGAATCTATTTGGTATTAACACATAAGTTGCTTTATATATATAATAGACTGTTCTTTTCTGAAGATTTGAATTAAGACCATTCCATTTATGTGACAAAGGGGTGTTTTGGGGGAAATGACTGATCAGCAGCCAGACATTGTAAACCCTGATCAGCCTGCAAGTTACAATGTATGCAAAGGTTATTATAGTGTGCTTAGCTTGCTAAGGATTAAGAGTAGGGCAAAGTTCCTGGATCCATTATATAATAATGTTTCCTTCTCCTCTTTCCTGGGCGGCTCGAAATCAGAGCTCCAGGTAAGCGTTAAAGGGTTATTCCCTAAATAAATCTGTAAAGCTGATTTTGAGGTTTTTTAAAGAGTAAATAGTAGTTCTGTTCCTTTTTACTCACAAATATGCCATTTTTATACTAGAATTGTAAATTGCTCATGCTAACTTTTTTTGCTGAAATATCCCCATAATTGCTTTTCTGTAGCTCTAGCTAGCTGTTAATAACCTGTAATGTATTCATGAACCATTAAACAACAATTCACAGTCATTGCATTTAAAGTACACATGAACTAACATGATATATATATATATACCTTATATATAGAATTTTTCGTTCAATATAACCTGGGTATACACATACCTAGACAAATATTTGATATTATTTAACCCAAATTTCTTATCAATCAACGGCCTGCAAATTAGTTCATATCAAAGCAGCCTATGAGGGGAACCCCGATCATTATCAAGCTGTTACTGTACTGCCATCTTCAAACCTGTTCAGCTTTGTTTTAAAGCAGAATACCTCTATACTATTATGGTTGGTTGGTGGCATGATGTTTTACATCATTGTTAGCATATTATCTGCTATATAATTATGACGGTCCATTGTTTAGTGGTGGAGGCAGAATACCCACTGTTTTCTGGATAGAACCTCCAGTCATTAGTAAGAATCCACACTTTCTCACTCACAAGTCAAGCTCCCACTGGGATTCGGATCTGCAGCGGTGAGGGTTGAGAATATTTCAAATGCAGGGTCTTTACCTGGTCCTGGGCATGGAAGCACTTACGTCTTTACCTGGTCCACTGGGATTCGAATCTGCAGCGGTGAGAGTCGAGAATATTTCAAACGCAGTGTCTTTACCTGGTCCTGGGCATGAAAGCACTTACGTCTTTACCTAGTCCACTGGGATTCGAATCTGCAGCGGTGAGGGTCGAGAATATTTCAAACGCAGTGTCTTTACCATGGAAGCACTTACGTCTTTACCTGGACCTGGTCATGGAAGCACTTAGGCTTTACCTGGTCATGGAAGCACTTACGTCTTTACCTGGTCCTGGGTATGGAAGCACTTACGTCTTTACCTGGTCCTGGAAGCACTTACGTCTTTACCTGGTCCTGGTCATGGAAGCATCCTGGTCATGGAAGCACTTACGTCTTTACCTGGTCATGGAAGCACTTACGTCTTTACCTGGTCCTGGCCATGGAAGCACTTACGTCTTTAACTGGTTCTGGTCATGGAAGCACTTATGTCTTTACCTTGTCCTGGGCATGGAAGCACTTACATCTTTACCTGGTCCTGGTCATGGAAGCACTTGCGTCTTTACCTGGTCCTGGTCATGGAAGCACTTACGTCTTTACCTGGTCCTGGTCATGGAAGCACTTACGTCTTTACCTGGTCATGGAAGCACTTACGTCTTTACCTGGTCCTGGCCATGGAAGCACTTACGTCTTTACCTGGTCATGGAAGCACTTAAGTCTTTACCTGGTCCGGGTCATGGAAGCACTTACGTCTTTACCTGGTCCTGGTCATGGAAGCACTTGCGTCTTTACCTGGTCCTGGTCATGGAAGCACTTACGTCTTTACCTGGTCCTGGTCATGGAAGCACTTGCGTCTTTACCTGGTCCTGGCCATGGAAGCACTTACGTCTTTACCTGGTCATGGAAGCACTTAAGTCTTTACCTGGTCCTGGTCATGGAAGCACTTACGTCTTTACCTGGTCCTGGTCCTGGAAGCACTTACGTCTTTACCTGGTCCTGGTCATGGAAGCACTTATGTCTTTACCTGATCCTGGTCATGGAAGCACTTACGTCTTTACCTGGTCATGGAAGCACTTACGTCTTTACCTGGTCCTGGCCATGGAAGCACTTACGTCTTTACCTGGTCCTGGTCATGGAAGCACTTACGTCTTTACCTGGTCCTGGTCATGGAAGCACTTACGTCTTTACCTGGTCATGGAAGCACTTACGTCTTTACCTGGTCATGGAAGCACTTACGTCTTTACCTGGTCATGGTCATGGAAGCACTTACGTCTTTACCTAGTCCTGGCCATGGAAGCACTTACGTCTTTACCTGGTCCTGGTCATGGAAGCACTTAGGTCGTTACCTGGTCCTGGTCATGGAAGCACTAACGTCTTTACCTGGTCATGGAAGCACTTACGTCTTTACCTGGTCATGGAAGCACTTACGTTTTTACCTGGTCATGGAAGCACTCACGTCTTTACCCGGTCATGGAAGCACTTAAACGTTTTGGAAAATAGAAGAATTGAACATCAGTTTTGTTTAAAAGCTTGATCATTAAAACTGTTTCAGTGCTGCTCCCATACAGAGGGTTGTTGTTTAACAGCTCAACAACATTTTTCAGCAACTCCAAGCAATAGGGTGCTTGTGCAATGATGGAACTTTGCTCTTTTACTTGCCCACGGAATATAATTGAATTGAATTAAGAGTTTATAGTTGCACTAACAGCTAAGGTCATATGGCGACTTTCCAGCTTCCACTGGTGGAGGAAAGATCCCAAGTGCCACTCCAGGCAATTTTCATGCAAGGGCGGGCACCTGGTTAAAACCACCGACAGCCAGCTGGATAGCTTCCTAACATAAAGATTCCCAGGCCCCTGAGGGTTCGAACTACAGTGGTGAGGGGCAAGTGATTTCAAGTCAGAGACTCTAACCACTCGGCCACGGACGCCACCCCATAGAATTTAAGACATACTGACTGCCCCGGCTTAACGTCCTCATCCAGATAAAGAGGTGGAGTCAAGTGACTTGCTCAAGGTACCAACAACAGATTTTCACATCCATGTTTAGAGCCTGGAACCGCTGGGTTGGGAGACAAGCAAAGCAACCCCCACATGCAGAGTCTTATCGTGCTGACAATCCCCTGGGACACAGCGGCCACAAACTTGCTACTGGATGTTCTTATAAAATAAATTATAATTAATAATCAATGCAACATTTTTTCTTATAGTTCATTTTTTTTCATGGTTTATACTGTGTGTTTTTTTAAAATAACAATTAATAACCAAGTGCTGCATGCATTTTCAAGCGTATTAATTCAATTTAAAAAGCATAATGCCGTAATGCAGCACAACTTTATTTTTTGTTGGTAACATTTTCATGTTAATTATTTGAACACACCGAGAACAACTTACACACACATGTAACCTGGAAGATTATACCTTGGATATCATGGTATGCATGGATCGCAATAATGAAGTACTTGTTTTCCTTACCGGATTCAAACAAATATTTAACCGTGTGACAACAAAGGAACAGCTATATCAGTGTGATTTCTTGATTACATAAACTCTGTTGTTATACCTGCCATAGGATAATACTTTGTGAGAGATTTAATGACAGCCTAATACTTGACTTATGAATGGATTAACATTTTCAGCTAATCTGTTGAAACCTTAGACAATAAAGGCGTTAGATAAAGATCTGTAAAGGTTGAACTTTGAGAATTTCAGTCAAATTGTGCAGTTTTTTTAAGCATGAAATTGCATAAAGTCTCAACATAAGTGGTTAAATCGAGACAAAATAAAATCTCTGTAAAATCCAAAAACATACAACAAGCTTATTAAGATAGGCAATTTATTTGTTCAAATCGTTTCATTTTCTCTGAACCTCATTTTTCTCTTGATAAACACATTTTAACTGCTAATATTTATGTCTAAATACATTTTAATGCCTTATTTATGTCTAAAACTACAGTTTTAATGCTAGTATTTAACGTATGTAATGCACAAGTACTGCTGTGTCATGCTTTATAAGCAAAAAAACAGTCGATTTGTTACTTGGATAACAATGACCTTGAGTACATTATTCATTCTTGGTTATTTGATAGGTGATGCTGTGGTCTATATGACCTGGTGATGCTGTGGTCTATATAACCTGGTGATGCTGTGGTCTATATAACCTGGTATCTTATTCTCACAACCAAAACATCTCAGTATCAAGCAGAACAGTGACCTTGGACAGCAATCAGAGTTACTTTTTGACCAATTTTTTGGGTATGAAATCTGAATTTCAATGCCAATTAATTGTGTTTTTTCTCCAATTAGAAGGGAACAAATTTTCTAATTTAGAAGTTTGAGTTGCTTTCTTTCCCGCTTGTAAGGACTCTGCGATCATTTCCAAAATGGGGAGCAACTCTTACCTAAATAGTGTGATGATGAGCCATTAAACAACAATTTAGTATAACAATTGTGTATGTTCATTCGATAATGACTACTGAACAATTGGCTCGGATAACAAGATAAATTGCATGTTTTCCATTACATCTGACTGACTAAAGGTAGTGTTTGAATTTCAATATTTACAGTAGGTAACAGCATTATATGCTGTGCGGCAGATTGAAACAAGAACTGTGTCTCTTGGTATTTAAGTTCATTCAGATGTTCTATTCAAACACATTCACACAATTATTTAGGGATTTTCACAAATTTATCTTCCCAATAATCTTCAGCAAATCATATTAAGCCATTTCTGTTCTTACTGTCCACTCAACCTTACACTTCCATTTAAAATAAGGCCCCCAAAAAATATGTGTTTCTCCTAGCTAGCTAGCATCTCTGAAAACAAAGACGTACATTAAACATGTGCAATGTTGCACAGATAGACAATAGTTCTGTCTGTTCTTGCTTTCTGCATGCCATCGTTCCATTGTTTTCTTTATTTGTTCATAGTCTGAACAATTTATCTTAAATGGTTTTATAGATATGCTCCAGACATGACATTTATCTTAAATGGTTTTATAGATATGCTCCAGACCGGACATTTTATAGATACGACAAGTAGGCCAGACAGCTGCAGGATGGACGGTCTCCCATATTTCCTAAATGTTTAACTACAATGACCGACTTCAAAATTTCGTACCCTCAATGACACAACATCCATGTTTCTGCCATATTCTCACAAATTCCTAAATATATAATCATATAACATGGCCACGCGAACCTGCTAGTTCTATAATTCCTTTGGTTTCTGGCCCAATTAATTAAATCGCTTCCATAATTATTTACATTATTCTGAATAACAAATAAACACACATTCATATTCCTCAGTAAACACAAATCCACAATATACAATTATCACCAGTACAATAAGCAACACTTTTTTAGAAATTTTTTTCCCTAAAACATCATTTCAAATGTTTTGTTTTTATTTACACAACAAATTCTTACCCAATATTAGAATAAACACGAAATTATATAAACTTAGGAACACATGAAGATCCACCGTATGCCTTCATTTAAGTATATTAGCGACAAATTGGGAACACTTTCGGTTACCCGAAAACAATAAATATTTATGCTGTGGTATGCTTTATATCCATATTTACACAAATTCTATCACAACAAATACAAACATTCCATATTCTCCAGTATGCATACACACAAGGACCGTTGACGATTTAGTATAATTAGCAAATAATGGAACATGAACTTACCCAAAATGAGTTTAAAACACTGCTTCAATGAACACAATCTGTTTACATTATATATAAATATAAACACAAAATTCTGTTTCCAGAACAAAAACACACAATTTGCGACTTCTGATAATTATCCTTTCAGTGAATAGAAATTAGTTCTGCCATCTGCATGAAACCTGTATTAACACAAGTTTTGATTTAGCCGTTTACAAACAATTCACATTATCCTTCAGTTGCGTATGATTAGTGACAAATCTGAGCAATTTCTTCCCTTACCCAATACACGCTACCTGTACTATAGGTTAGGATTAGGTTTCGTTATTTCCACTCGGCTGAGTAGAGAAAACATCAAACATGGCTGAATGAAAGATGGTTAATTAACCACAATGTTTTTCGCTTCACTTACAACATGGGTTTTATAAAGGATAGTAGGCTTGGGATGGATTGATCTTCATATTTATATATACACATATATCTCAGTGGCGTAGCTGCTTATAGGCACTGTAGGCACGTACAAACACACTGTCCCCAGAAATCAAAAAAATAAAAATGCCAAAAATGCAATAAAAATGATGGGGGTAGGTGGTCAGTTCATATCAATTTTTACTCGTGACCTTTTCAGAAAATAGAAGTCGAACTGTTTTCGCTCGTGGTCTTTCGGAACCAAACAAACCTTGATTGTGAAAAATATCGAAAGATTTTTCAGAAAGCAGGTATGCATATTAATATATGTTATTTTGTTCTGTTCTGATGTTTTTGTTGCGAAATCGCAGATTAAAAAAGCTTGAAATCGCGGGTTAAAAACATATTGTTTGCTACTTAAAATACCATCATAATGCAGGAGGAGGGCATGCCCCCGGACCCCCACTAGACCTTTTGTGCCTACACACTGATTTAGGCACAGCTACGACCGTTTCTGAGCAACAGAAAACACTATAAACATGCTAATTAAAGTTTTTATGATAGTTTGCATGGGAAATATTGAATTGGTTAGACATATTAAATTAACATATATCTTGACATATAAATGATATGAAATCGGTTTCAAGAACCTTTAACATATACATGTACAGGTCAAATTGTGAGTGCAACATAAGAGGGAGGTAGGATGAAGGATAAAAAAATTCCCATCAGAAATGCCATCTCCAAGGCTTTAACACCCAAGGAGCAGAGGTATGCAAGTGTAGGGCATTATGAATGAGCAACTGAGTCTGCTTATTAAGTTTATTTTCTCAATTTATGGGTAAGGAGAATCAATGCAGTAAAAATAAACAATAACTGACATGGTGACCTACTTTTTGTGTTAAATTAGTACTCATATGACAGTGTGTATATATGGTTTAATTGAATGTCTTGGTAAAGGAGTCAACCAAAACCCTTACCATACCCTTAGTCATTAAAGAGTAAACAGTAGGACAAGGTCAAGTCATGGTGACCTTTATATGTTATGAAGTGTCAAGATGACCTATTTATGTTATGAAAGTAGAAACAGTAGGTCAAGGTTGGTCAATGTGTCCTATTTATGGTATAAATGAAGTGTAAACCGAAGTTCAAAGTTTGTCAAGATGACCTTTTTATGGTAGGAATGAAGTGTAAACAGTAGGTCAAAGTGTGTCAAGGTGTCCTATTTATGGTATGAATGAAGTGCAAACAGTAGGCTAAGGTGGGTCATGGTGACCTATTTATGGTATGAATGAAGTGTAAACAGTAGGTCGAAGTGTGTAAAGGTGTCCTATTTATGGTATGACTGAAGCGTAAACAGTAGGTCAAAGTGTGTAAAGGTGTCCTATTTATGGTATGACTGAGGTGTAAACAGTAGGTCAAAGTGTGTCAAGCTGTCCTATTTATGGTATGAATGAAGTGCAAACAGTAGGCTAAGGTGGGTCATGGTGACCTATTTATGGTATGAATGAAGTGTAAACAGTAGGTCGAAGTGTGTCAATTGAATTGAATTGAATATTGTTTAACGGCTCATCAACACAGTATAGGTTATTTAGAGCCGCCCCAAAGAGAGGGGAAGGATACATAGGAATCCGGGAACCGTGCCCTACTCTTTTTATCGAATAGATTCCTATGGTTCTTTAACGTGCTCGGAGGATAGACCGATACACGGGACCGCCCGGTTTACGTCCCCATCCGACGGACGAGGCTAAGGAAAAGTGTCTTGCCTAAGAACACACCGACGAAACTCAGTGGCACCACGGAGGATTGAACCCGGGGCCTCCGGTACAAATCTGCCGCGCTACCGACTGTGTCCTATTTATGGTACGAATGAAGTGCAAATAGTAGGCCAAGGTAGGTCATGGTGACCTCTTTAGGGTATGAATGAAGTGTAACAGAAAGTCAAAGTTGGTCAAGGTGTCCTATTTAGGGTATGAATGAAAACAGTAGTTCAAAATGTGTCAATGTGCCCTATTTATGTTGTGAATGATGTGCAAACAGTAGGTCAAGGTGGGTCATGGTGACCTATTTAGGGTATGAAGTGTAAACAGTAGGTTGAAGTGTGTCAAGGTGTCCTATTTATGTTATGCATGTAGTGCAAACACTAGGCAAACACCTCAGTCATACCATAAATAGGACACCTTTACACACTTTGACCTACTGTTTACGCTTCATTCATACCATAAATAGGACATCTTGACAAACTTTGACCTTCTGTTTACACTTCATACCATAAATAGGATACCTTGACCCAACTTGGCCTACTGTTTACACGTCATTCATACTCTAAATCGGTCACCATGACCCACATGGACTGAACGCAATTCTAGCTCATAACAATTAAACCAAATAAAACTTATATAAAAATATTTGATCACAATTTTTTTCTCTCAAAATTATATGCTTTGTGTATCAAAGCGAAAAACCAAGATCTTGATCTAGTATATTAACAAAATATAAATTGAACCACTATTAAACCATGAGGGCTCGTTTTCCTCCAAAAAAAAAGTTAATTGAATTATTTAAATTTATCCCCTCTACATAGCAGACTGCTTCAGTGCACTTAGTGCAGTCAGACAGCTTTAGTGCATTTAGTGCAAATACCTACCGGTACATCCCATTCCCTCAAAACTATTCTTGCCTCAATTGTTATTTAATATAATAATGGTTGCAATAAACAACCATATACGAGGGACAGTCAAAAAGTTCCCAATTTTTTGCAATTAAACGTTTTTATTTATCAAGTGAAATTTTGTAGAATTTAGATAACCTGTTTTCAAGCTATACGTTACTTAAGCAACAAATAAACGCGCGTATGGAGCAGTTGCGAAATTTGATAATCTGGGAACTTTTTGACTGCTCCTCACATATATATATATAATATCTCAAATATCTTTTAAAAAGTATCAGATATCCAGTCATGGAAACTTCTCCATCTTCTTATTCAGCTCATGAAAAGGACATAAATTCCAGCTGATTAATTCGCTGCCGGAACAGCTTTATATATAGCTTTAGTAATTGCACATGGTAAGGTAGTAATGAATAGTTTCTTTGAGTTTTTCAGCTATAACCATGCTTTACAACTTGAATTCCTAGAGAACTCGTCTGAAAATCTTGAATGGTATAAACACATATTTTGTAATGTTGAAGGGTTACCATTTCACTTGCTGAAATGACGTTTTTGTAAACCAGTCTACTGAAATCATTACTATTATATGTATATTAGCGACGAAACATTCAGAAGCCTCAGGAAGGTAGGGTTCAAGCCTGCTGATTTCCCTTTTCTTTTTCTTTTTAATTTTCATTGGTTTTTATTATTAAATCAAATTATTCAATGAATACAATTGGTTAAATGTTGATCACATGATTAAAAATAAAAAGGTATATTGACCTGAAAAACGTATATTGACTTTTGTATTGACCTGTGAAAAATAAGTATGAAAAATTCAATTCCCATGAATATTCAAAATTCAAAATTTCAAAATTCCAAATTCAGAATTTCAAAATTTCAAAATTCAAATTTCAAAATTTCAAATTTCAAAATTCCATGAATAATATGATTTAATAATAAAATAATTGTTGCCTTTTAGGTTCGGTCGATATATAGAGTTTAATAACCAGTGTTTTTGAGATACGGGAAATATCTCCCGAGGTAGAGAACACAGCAAATGTATGCAGCTGCTCGCTTTGAAATGAGTGGAAAAAAGATTTGCCTTTTTCTAAAACAGGCCACACATGCATTTAATATGTGGAAAAACTCGGATATGCAAATGTTGCTACCAACAATGTTTTCTCATAGCCTACGTGGCATTATGCCTACCCTTTTGGAAACAGTTACTGCGCAATTCTGGGTCGGCTGATAATTAAAGATAATGTGGTATAATGAAATTATTAGAGATTGCAATCATTTTATAAAAGTCATTCAAATATACATCAGACTGTCAAAATGCCTACTCTCTAACCAAGACCAATGCAAAACAGAAAACAGTACAACATTTATTGATTACAACTCTTAAACTGAAGATTGCACAGAATCAGAACTGGGGTAAAACTTGTACAGAAATGTATTCCTGATATCTTCTGATACCATGCCGTCTGGTTTGTGGAGATAGGAAAACATCTGGGGTGATTGTTTCCATGTTCCTTGTGTTTTACTTACTCATGCAGTATCAGGCCATATCAATGAAGTATCAGGCCATATCAATGATATCACACAAACATTGGCAACATGCTGACTGCATTTACCAGTACATCACACACAAACATTGGCAACATGCTGGCTGCAGTCACCAGTACATCACACACAAACACTGACAACATGCTGGCTGCATTCACCAGTACATCACACACAAACATTGGTAACATGCTGGCTGCAGTCACCAGCACATCACACACAATGGCAACATGCTGGCTGCAGTTGCCAGCACATCACACACAAACATTGGCAACATGCTGTCTGCAGTCACCAGTACATCACACACAAACATTGCCAACATGCTGGCTGCAGTCACCAGCACATCACACACAAATATTGGCCACATGCTGTCTCTGCAGTCACCAGTACATCACACACAAACATTGTCAACCTGCTGGCTGCAGTTGCCAGCACATCATACACAATCATTGGCAACATGCTGTCTGCAGTCACCAGTACATCACACACAAACATTGGCAACATGCTGGCTGCAGTCACCAGCACATCACACACAAATATTGGCCACATGTTGTCTCTGCAGTCACCAGTACATCACACACAAACATTGGCAACATGCTGGCTGCAGTTGCCAGCACATCACACACACACATTGGCAACATGCTGGCTGCAGTCACCAGGACATCACACACACACATTGGCAACATGCTGACTGCAGTAACCAGCACATCACAAACAAACATTGGCAACATGCTGGCTGCAGTTGCCAGCACATCACACATACACATTGGCAACATCCTGTCTGCAGTCACCAGTACATCACACACAAACAATGGCAACATGCTGCCTGCAGTCACCTGTACATCACACACAAACATTGGCAGCATCTGGCTGCAGTTACCAGTGCATCACACACAAACAATGGCAACATGCTGGCTGCAGTTACCAGTACATCACACACAAACAATGGCAACATGCTGGTTGCAGTTTATACCAGTACATCTCACACAAACATTGGCCACATGCTGGCTGCAGTTACCAGTACATCACACACAAACAATGACAACATGCTGGCTGCAGTTACCAGTACATCACACACAATGGCAACATGATGGCTGCAGTTACCAGTACAAAAACATTGGCAACATGTTGGCTGCAGTTGCAGTTGTTCACAGTGCCATATCATCCCAAATGTTGGTGTGTGATGTACGCACCAACATTTGGGATGATATGGCACTGTGAACACCAAGAAGATGTACTCATGCAGGGGCTGGTACGGCTCGACTGACCATGAAGAATATATCCTATGTTTGGGCTGATACAGTGATACCATGTAGGAGATGATGGCACCAGAATGACCATTAGGATGAACCTATGTAGGAGATGATGGCACTGGAAAGACCACGATGATGAACCTATGTAGGAGATGATGGCACTGGAAAGACCACGATGATGAACCTATGTAGGAGATGATGGCAAGGGAAAGACCATGAAGATGTACATATGTAGGGGCAGATGGCACTGGAAAGACCATGAGGATGAACCTATGTAGGAGATGATGGCAAGAGAAATACCATGAAGATGTATGTATGTAGGGGCAGATGGCACTGGAAAGACCATGAGGATGAACCTATGTAGGAGATGATGGCACTAGAAAGACCATGAGAAATGTACGTATGTAGGAGATGATGGCACTAGAAAGAACATGAAGATGTATGTTTGTAGGAGATGGTGGCACTAGAAAGACCATGAAGATGAACCTATGTAGGAGATGATGGCAAGAGAAAGACCATGAAGATGAACCTATGTAGGAGATGATGGCACTAGAAAGACCATTAAGATGAACCTATGTAGGAGATGATGGCACTAGAAAGACCATGAAGATGTACGTTTGTAGGAGATGATGGCACTAGAAAGACCATGAAGATGTACGTTTGTAGGAGATGATGGCACTAGAAAGACCATGAAGATGAACCTATGTAGGAGATGATGGCAAGGGAAAGACCATGAAGATGAACCTATGTAGGAGATGCCACTAGAAAGACCATGAAGATGAACCTATGTAGGAGATGATGGCAAGAGAAAGACCATGAAGATGAACCTATGTAGGAGATGATGCCACTAGAAAGACCATGAAGACGAACCTATGTAGGAGATGATGGCAAGGGAAAGACCATGAAGATGAACCTATGTAGGAGATGATGGCAAGGGAAAGACCATGAAGATGAACCTATGTAGGAGATGCCACTAAAAAGACCATAAAGATGAACCTATGTAGGAGATGATGGCACTAGAAAGACCATAAAGATGAACCTATGTAGGAGATGATGGCAAGGGAAAGACCATGATGATGAACCTATGTAGGAGATGATGGCAAGGGAAAGACCATGAAGATGAACCTATGTAGGAGATGATGCCACTAGAAAGACCATGAAGACGAACCTATGTAGGAGATGATGGCAAGGGAAAGACCATGAAGATGAACCTATGTAGGAGATGATGGCAAGGGAAAGACCATGAAGATGAACCTATGTAGGAGATGCCACTAGAAAGACCATGAAGATGTATGTTTGTAGGAGATGATGGCACTAGAAAGACCATAAAGATGAACCTATGTAGGAGATGATGGCAAGGGAAAGACCATGATGATGAACCTATGTAGGAGATGATGGCACTAGAAAGACCATTAAGATGAACCTATGTAGGAGATGCCACTAGAAAGACCATGAAGATGTATGTTTGTAGGAGATGATGGCACTAGAAAGACCATAAAGATGAACCTATGTAGGAGATGATGGCAAGGGAAAGACCATGATGATGAACCTATGTAGGAGATGCCACTAGAAAGACCATGAAGATGTATGTTTGTAGGAGATGATGGCACTAGAAAGACCATAAAGATGAACCTATGTAGGAGATGATGGCAAGGGAAAGACCATGATGATGAACCTATGTAGGAGATGATGGCACTAGAAAGACCATGAAGATGTACGTATGTAGGGGCAGATGGCAAGGGAAAGACCATGAAGATGAACCTATGTAGGAGATGATGGCAAGGGAAAGACCATGAAGATGAACCTATGTAGGAGATGATGGCAAGGGAAAGACCATGAAGACGAACCTATGTAGGAGATGATGGCAAGGGAAAGACCATGAAGATGAACCTATGTAGGAGATGATGGCAAGGGAAAGACCATGAAGATAAACCTATGTCAGTGCTCACACTGGCCATTTTAAATTAATAGCCACACATTTTTTGGTTAAGAAAATAATAGCCAACTTTAATGCGTAAGAAAATTTGGTCAATCGTAAGAGCCAAATTTTCAATCAGGTTTTATTAGACTATCAGGCCTCCTCTGGCTATATTTTTCTTTTTGTCACCACTTTCTCCAAGTGAAAGAAGTAGGAGCCTAGACTAGAATTATAATTTAAAAGTAGGATTCCAGGAACTCCTTACACATTGATAAAACAAAGAATGATGGATTAAATAATGAATAGAAATATACTTTATGTAGCTGTGTCATCTATATATCGTTTTTCTTTCCACCAACATGTATTTGTAAAGGACAGTTATGTAAAAAAAAAAAAAAATATCCGAAATTATGTACCATCCGAAGTACTAAGACACAGGTACCGGTTTAAAAAAAAAAAAAAAAAAAAAAAAAAAAGTTATATTCTATTAAATACTGAAGGTCAGCATCGAGGAAATCCCAAAATATAGGCATGCATCTCTAAACAACAGCTGCAGTGTTAGTTTTTGAAGTCCCACAGAGCTGTCATATGCTGCAATCAACTCAGGAATAAATTATCTTTCCAATAACATACATTTTCATATGTCCACACCACATAAGAAAAGCTCTGGTGCTCGAAAAACACAGAAAACGTACCTGTTTTTAAAAATCGACTCTAAGCCAGTCCGTATTATTCGCCTATACAGACCCCCGTAGACCGCCGTTTAGCCTTTGTAGAAGCTCCCGCGGACATAACAACTCATCGACACTATACCTTACGCACAATATGTCTTTATCCATGCAATAAATAATGTCCAAGTACCTTTCCGACGATCAAAAGTACACGTTTTCAAAAATCTCAGTATCCCACGACGCCATTTGCATTGAGAATGCCGGAAGTTGATAGCAAAGCCGCAGAAATACTTGTTAAATACTTGTGATCGTCGGAAAGGTACTTGGACATTATTTATTGCACGGATAAAGACATATTGTGCGTAAGGAATAGTGTCGATGAGTTGTTATGTCTGCGGGAGCTTCTACAAAGGCTAAACAGCGGTCTACGGGGGTCTGTATAGGCGAATAATACGGACTGGCTTAGAGTCGATTTTTAAAAACAGGTACGTTTTCTGTGTTTTTCGAGCACCAGAGCTTTTCTTATGTGGTGTGGACATACGAAAGTGTATGTTATTGGAAAGATAATTTATTCCCGAGTTGATTGCAGCATATGACAGCTCTGTGGGACTTCAAAAACTAACACTGCAGCTGTTGTTTTGAGATGCATGCCTATATTTTGGGATTTCCTCGATGCTGACCTTCAGTATTTAATAGAATATAACTTTTTTTTTTTTTTTTTTTTTTTTTTTTTAAACCGGTACCTGTGTACTATGACACCACACTTTTACGGTCCGAAAATTTCAGAACATTTAATGGAAATACCATCAATTACGAACTTTTTTCATGCATTAATGTGTTTTGAATGCCAAAAATGGTCTTTCTTATCAAAGGGGAAATAAAACACAACCCTAATAGTAGGATAATGTAGTTTAATGTCATTAATTGTCGATCTCAAAGTTGTGACAAATTGTAACTGCCGACACGAAGCCAGGCAAGGGAAAGACCATGATGATGAACCTATGTAGGAGATGCCATTTAACATTTAATGGAAATACCATCAATTACGAACTTTTTTCATGCATTAATGTGTTTTGAATGCCAAAAATGGTCTTTCTTATCAAAGGGGACATAAAACACAACCCTAATAGTAGGATAATGTAGTTTAATGTCATTAATTGTCGATCTCAAAGTTGTGACAAATTGTAACTGCCGACACGAAGCCAGGCAAGGGAAAGACCATGATGATGAACCTATGTAGGAGATGCCACTAGAAAGACCATGAAGATGGATGTTTGTAGGAGATGATGGCACTAGAAAGACCATAAAGATGAACCTATGTAGGAGATGATGGCAAGGGAAAGACCATGATGATGAACCTATGTAGGAGATGATGGCACTAGAAAGACCATGAAGATGTACGTATGTAGGGGCAGATGGCAAGGGAAAGACCATGAAATTATGTACCATCCGAAGTACTATGACACCACACTTTTACGGTCCGAAAATTTCAGAACATTTAATGGAAATACCATCAATTACGAACTTTTTTCATGCATTAATGTGTTTTGAATGCCAAAAATGGTCTTTCTTATCAAAGGGGAAATAAAACACAACCCTAATAGTAGGATAATGTAGTTTAATGTCATTAATTGTCGATCTCAAAGTTGTGACAAATTGTAACTGCCGACACGAAGCCAGGCACAATATTCAAACTTCTTATTGTTTCAATGTTTTAATTACTTTATTGCAAGTGTTTTCACAGTTCACAATACACAGGGGAGTTTGCTAACTATCGGGATCATGATGGAATAGCTATTAATGCATATGAAAGTAGCGACTATGTTCATAATAGTGCGTGCACAAATTAAATTTCATCTCTTCGTAGTTTCTGTACCGTGAGAAAAACAAACCGGAAACTGTACCTATTGCTGGATGCGTAACGAATTGTCTGATTGGTCAATCGCCCGAAAGATAACAAATAACGGCATATCTGATTGGCTATTCGGTCCATTAATCACATGATGTTTGCGTGTATCAACAATGCCGATTATCCGACAACGAAGTGCCAATTAAGTGAATTAACAACTTTTACAAGCGATATTTGATAAGCTCGTGGCGACATCACAGGGGGTGTGAACGGATTATGTAATTTGTATTGCAGTCATTTATTTCTTGGGGTGTCAAACAGACCATTATACGAAAAATGTATAAAAAATAAAAAAAATAAAAAATTACATTAATCGCCATTTCTTGTCGACATTTCTTTAAAATAATCGACAGTATTATAAAATAATCGCAAATGGCGACCATGGCGTATGGTAGCGTGAGCACTGTATGTAGAAGATGATAACACTAGAAAGACCATGAAGATGTACATACATGTATGTAGGAGATGATGGCATCCAGAACCATTAAGATGTACCACATAGGGGTGATGGCACTTGGAAGAATATACAAGGTATGAATATTTACTACTGTAGGGTATATTGTCATTGGAAAGACCATATATTTGCACTAGAAAGACCATGAAGATGAACCTATAGCTCCACAAGGTAAGAGCATAAATGTATATTTCATAAAACTATGACTTGTGTTTCATCACTAATCACCATGTGTATACTTTACCTGATAGCTGTGACAACTTCAAAGGGTTATTTAACATGTTTAAGGTCAACAAACATAATTAGAAATTCCAGAAAAAAAATCTATAAAAAAATGACACTAATTTTTATGTAACCAAGGTATCCGTGGTATCCAGGGTATCACACGATAACAACATCATAATGTGCCTTTGATGTGTTGATTACATACAATACTGGTCAATCCTGAATGCTTTATTATCTGTGACACTTTATCCATTTTAGAATGGGTGGGCTGATCAGCCAGGGGCCTATTTCATGAATTATGAGTGAGATTTTTTAACCCAAGTTATAAAATTTCATTATGTGAGCTATAGAATATGTTTTGTAATAACTCAGCAGCCCATAGGAGAAACTCATTTACAACCTTTCCACTGGTCTACAGGTCAATAACAAGGCCGACCATACTGTTGTTTGCTATTTCCCTACCTACCCACGAAAACCTCCCTTACCGAAAATGTTTTACAGCAGTTTCTGTAACATTTTTTTTTTAACTATCTTTAGTATATTTCAGTATATATTAATTAGTATTCTGGTATGTTGGGTTATAATGTTTGCAACAAATCAAGTATTTTGACACAGTAAATTAATACTGTAGCATAATAAACTAATAGTTGCAGTCTCACATTACAGTATGGAACACAATAACCCCAGACCAGTAGGAATGGAACGCAATAACCCCAGACCAGTAGGAATGGAACACAATAACCCCAGACCAGTAGGAATGGAACGCAATAACTCCAAACCAGTAGGAATGGAACACAATAACCCCAGACCAGTAGGAATGGAACGCAATAACCCCAGACCAGTAGGAATGGAACACAATAACCTCAGACCAGTAGGAATGGAACACAATAACTCCAAACCAGTAGGAATGGAACACAATAACCCCAGACCAGTAGGAATGGAACGCAATAACCCCAGACCAGTAGGAATGGAACACAATAACCCCAGACCAGTAGGAATGGAACGCAATAACTCCAAACCAGTAGGAATGGAACACAATAACCCCAGACCAGTAGGAATGGAACGCAATAACCCCAGACCAGTAGGAATGGAACACAATAACCCCAGACCAGTAGGAATGGAACACAATAACCCCAGACCAGTAGGAATATACACAATAACCCCAGACCAGTAGGAATGGAACACAATAACCCCAGACCAGTAGGAATGGAACGCAATAACCCCAGACCAGTAGGAATGGAACGCAATAACTCCAAACCAGTAGGAATATACACAATAACCCCAGACCAGTAGGAATGGAACACAATAACCTCAGACCAGTAGGAATGGAGCACAATAACCCCAGACCAGTAGGAATGGAACACAATAACCCCAGACCAGTAGGAATGGAGCACAATAACCCCAGACCAGTAGGAATGGAACGCAATAACCCCAGACCAGTAGGAATGGAACGCAATAACTCCAAACCAGTAGAAATGGAACGCAATAACTCCAAACCAGTAGGAATGGAACGCAATAACCCCAGACCAGTAGGAATGGAGCACAATAACCCCAGACCAGTAGGAATGGAACACAATAACCCCAGACCAGTAGGAATGGAACGCAATAACCCCAGACCAGTAGAAATGGAACACAATAACCCCAGACCAGTAGGAATGGAACGCAATAACCCCAGACCAGTAGGAATGGAACACAATAACCTCAGACCAGTAGGAATGGAGCACAATAACCCCAGACCAGTAGGAATGGAGCACAATAACCCCAGACCAGTAGGAATGGAACGCAATAACCCCAGACCAGTAGGAATATACACAATAACCCCAGACCAGTAGGAATGGAACACAATAACCTCAGACCAGTAGGAATGGAACACAATAACCCCAGACCAGTAGGAATGGAACACAATAACCCCAGACCAGTAGGAATGGAACACAATAACCCCAGACCAGTAGGAATGGAACGCAATAACTCCAAACCAGTAGGAATATACACAATAACCCCAGACCAGTAGGAATGGAACACAATAACCTCAGACCAGTAGGAATGGAACACAATAACCCCAGACCAGTAGGAATGGAACACAATAACCCCAGACCAGTAGGAATGGAACACAATAACCCCAGACCAGTAGGAATGGAACGCAATAACCCCAGACCAGTAGGAATGGAACGCAATAACTCCAAACCAGTAGGAATGGAACACAATAACCCCAGACCAGTAGGAATGGAACACAATAACCCCAGACCAGTAGGAATGGAAGGCAATAACTTCAGACCAGTAGGAATGGAATACAATTACCCCAGACCAGTAGGAATGGAACGCAATAACCCCAGATCAGTAGGAATGGAAGGCAATAACCTCAGACAAGTAGGAATGGAATACAATAACCCCAGACCAGTAGGAATGGAACGCACTTACCCCAGATCAGTAGGAATGGAACGCAGAGGTTTTGATGATAAAACTGCTCAGAGTGGCAGTCACGACGCAAAAAGCTCTCGGCATACTTACGCCATGATACTTCACGTAGACAAACTCGGAGTTCGCCAAGTCGAAACTGCACAGGTAAAGGGTGCAACATTTTCTGGTTGAAGTCATTTTTATGCATAATTATTCAATAACTTACAAAACAAAATGGAAGAAAAAGACAATTAGACTTTCTATTTCTGAAAAATCGGATGTGGGGAAATTCGAGAACAATAAAATATTTCGTGGATATTGTACTGGGCCACGATTGTCATATGGCGGTTCCTATTACCGGCTTCGCGGCAACTAAAAATTCCATTCAATTAGTAATACTGGAAATTATAATTTAATTGATCGTTATTTGTAACAGGTTTTTACTAGTCTATTGTTTATTATCAATAAATCAATGGGGTCTTTGGTCAGAAACATGAATCAGTTTTTTTTTTAAAGAATTCTGGGTCATATCTATATTGAGACCTCTATATTGCAAAGAATGCCTGGATTATGGATATTTATGTCGTTGAAGAAATGTGACTTTTGCGCAACAAAAACGAACAAGACTTGTGATTATACGTTTGAAATATGGATCTGTTTCGAAATTTACTCATTCAATGTATTTATCAGTTGTGTCAACTTTGTACAGAAAAGATGCACTCGGCGTCCCATTGTTTGCACTTTCTGGCAATTGATTGCATTTTCCAGCACGCTGTCGGACAAGCTGAAAAACTGTCGGAACAATTCAGATTTTTTTTATTCCCAGTGAATAGGTGTGCACTTTTGGTTAAATGGATTCTGCGCGGAGTAACACAGGGTGTTTCATCACTCGACAATGGCGTACTTTCGCAAAGTGGATACTCGGGAGTCGGTGTTTTGCATACATTCGCGCGGCAATCGATACCACCAAACTCGGCGAATTGAGTAAAGTGTGGGGTTCGCGTGAGCTGTACTGTATTTTAGGAGTTACCTCACTGAGATATGAATACCAGGTATTGGCATTGATAAACCTACCTTGACCTACTGACTCCAAAAGCAATAGGGTCTATTACCATCTATACTTCCAACAGTGTATCATAAATTAAATGCTTACAAAACTGAACATGTACTTAGAATACCACTCCTCTCACCTACCCCCAATGTCTAAAAACATACAATCTCATTAAAATCAAGTCCTAATTACGCTTTGATACCCTCCGCTATAGGATCTGACAACACTGCCTTGGAGGTCACGTCAAATCGACCTTTAATCTATCAATATTTATGAGAAGATAAATGAATTTTATCAAACAATCTCGACTTTATTCAGCAAATATTCAATAATGATTCATTTGTTACGTTTGTCAATGCAATTTTTTTGTGTTTTATAAGCTAACTTTAAATACAGAGCACAGATTGCTACATAGCGTTTGACTGAATCGCGACATGCGCAGTGAAACAGACTATACCAAGCGATTTTGTAGACTGAAATCTGATTGGCCCAATCGTAAGGTCAATCTGATGTGACATCCAATGCAGTGTTGTCAGATCCTTAGTAATGTAGAGTATCGTAGCGTGATAAAGGGTCTGATTTTAATGAGATTGAAAAACATAAAATTATATATAGTGCCCTTCTGCTAGAATAAAGATCCCTGCCTACAAACCACCAGGCCCATTTAATGCATTCATAATTTCCTTGTATGCACTCATAATTTCCTTCTTGTATACCAGTTTACATACATGCCAAATTTTCCAGCATCACATCAGGGAGATTGGACTTCCAAATCAGGGAGATTTACAAAACACCATTAAACCATCGCATTTTTTCAAATAATAAATAGAAATGTTGACAACTGTTACTTTATTTCTAATTTTATTTTGTATTTCATTATCTATATATATAAACAATAGATGAAAACAAATAACAGTATATGCATTATGCCATAATAAATTAATTGCTATAATTGCTAGATTATCATCCCCGTCCGCCCCCGTTTTTGATTATGCCTCCCTGCCTTTTACACCGATTTTCAGTATTTTGCCAGCCGCGTTTTAAACCTGTCCTCTGAAACCCGAAAACGTGTTGAGGTACACAATTTCTTCACAAAACGACACGAAATTGGAAAATTAAATGGTGGAAAACTGGTGTTTGTTATCATTAAAGCGGTACATGGTGTTGCAATTATAAAAGATTGGTTTAGTTGTAATATTGTTGGAGATATAACATTGTTACTAGACGTTTTTATCGAATGCATCAATCAAAAAGCTTCAATTTCGGCAAAATCCTTCTCAGTTTACCCGGCCATATTTCAATAAATCTCGTTGTGTGCCTCGAGACGCTAGATGCAATTTCATTGGTTGCCTGCATGATTGTAACCCCGCCTTGATCGTTTTGACATGCAACAGCTGTTTGACACGGGCTAATCACATGTTGCGTATTGCAAATTACAGGCAATTAACCATCCTCGGCAAATAATTGATTTCCGGGAGGTTTTGAATGGCTTCCGTGTGATCGGTAGATCAAAGGCAAATCCGGTAGTCTACCAGAGAATGCGGGAGATTTGGCATGTATGTGTTTAATACGGTAGTGGATAAACATGTCTGTGTTACCAGAAAACTCGATTTTGTTTGTTTGTTAACGAAACAATTTTTAGTTTCTCAAGTGCAAAAAAACAAAACAACACTTTATTTTAAAGATCACTATCATAGTCTTATTCAATTCCTAGAACACTACAATTTTCTGTAAATTTGTGTGTGCCTGTTCTTGTATAAAATAGTAACCATAATTTACAACACCAGTACTACATGTTTTATAATCACCTAGTTTCCAATGTCTACGTACACCTGCCATTTGTCTAACACAGAAAGCTTAATGAGGCAAGTATCAGTAACACTGATGTAATATTTTCCACTTGCTATTTTGGTTCATTGTGTGTGGTCTCCGAAGAAAAAGCGGGCAAAATATATATTAAGCAAAAACATGGCAGTAAAAATAATGAAGACATATTTCCAACACTATAGCGTGAGATTAAAAGAGACAGGTTATTATATTATATTTTGTTTTTGGGATGGGGTGGGGGGTGCGGGATCTTACATGGAATGCAGATACCATACAATTTACTGCAAAACATAAACAATCATTTCCTCATCTGTTTCATGACTCAAAACGTTGCATCAATAGGACAAGGCATGAACACAATCTTAATTTCTGCATAACCATTTAGCATACCTGAGACGATATCACCCAACTGACAGCCGTCAGTCACAAATTGCGGAAGGCCTTTTGTATAAACAAAAAATCAAAAAAATCAAAATCTAAATATATCTTTACAACTGTAAATGGCGGACATATCTGTCGGGAGTTAAAGTTGAAGTAACTATTTCTAGTAACCCTTAGCCGGTATGAATGTATACTATCTGTCCTTTCTTTAAATTTAGAGCAATCCATTTATGTCACAAAGAAATGACTGATGAGCAGCCGAACCATGTAAACCCTGATCAGCCTGCGAGTTACTTGCAGGCTGATCTGGGTTTACAATGGACGCAAAGGCTACAGTAGTCGCCCTTAGCAGGCTAAGAGTTAATTTTAGCACTTAAAAGGGACACATGGAAATATTGATCTGTTTAAAACTTGAGGCGTTGGGTTAGTTCTTCTACATGTACATGTACATACATGCAACTTGCATTTGTGTAATCATTAATATTAATTACTAGAATAGTTCAGTGTATATAACTAACTGTTGCACCAATAGTTTATTTAAACTTATGGTAGAATAAGAAGAAAATTGAAAGTTGAAATTTTTTATTTAATTATATGCAAGCAGTTTAACAAAAGGATACTGGATTAATAAACTGAGATAAATGAACGAACAACACTTCAAGATTGCTGCAAGTCCCTTTAATAAGGATATTTGGTGTTTAAATATACAAAGACAAGCATTTGTATGACATAATGTAACATAAAGTAGAATTAAAGATTCAAGGATAATTAAATGGCAATATTATACCAAAGGCAATCATTGCATTTACTTTGTTCCCATGAAGCCAGCATCATATTTGACCAGACACCAGAACCCATGAAGCCAGCTTCTTATTTGACAGACATAAGAACACAGGAAGCCAGCATAATATTTGACAGACATAAGAACACACGAAGCCAGCATAATATTTGACAGACACCAGAACACACAAAGCCACCATCATATTTGACAGACATGAGAACCCATGAAGCCAGCATATTTGACAAACACCTGAACCCACAAAGCCAGCATAATATTTGACAGACACCAGAACACACGAAGCCAGCATAATATTTGACAGACACCAGAACACACAAAGCCAGCATCATATTTGACAGACATAAGAACCTACGAAGCCAGCATCATATTTGACAGACATGAGAACCCATGAAGCCAGCATATTTGACAGACATGAGAACCCATGAAGCCAGCATATTTGACAGACATCAGAACCCATGAAGCCAGCATATTTGACAGACACCTGAACCCACAAAGCCAGCATCATATTTGACAGACACCAGAACCCACGAAGCCAGCATCATATTTGACAGACACGAGAACCCATGAAGCCAGCATAATATTTGACAAACACAAGAACACACGAAGCCAGCATCATATTTGACAGACACCAGAACCCACGAAGCCAGCATCATATTTGACAGACACGAGAACCCATGAAGCCAGCATAATATTTGACAAACACAAGATCACATGAAGCCAGCATCATATTTGACATACACCTGAACCCACGAAGCCTGAACCTATAAAGTCAGCATAATATTTGACAGACACAAGAACACATGAAGCCAGAATAATATTTGACAGACACAAGAACCCACGAAGCCAGCATAATATTTGACAAACACAAGAACCCATGAAGCCAGCATAATATTTGACAAACACAAGAACACACAAAGCCAGCATAATATTTGACAGACACAAGAACCCACGAAGCCAGCATAATATTTGACAAAAGAACACACAAAGCCAGCATAATATTTGACAAACACAAGAACCCACGAAGAAAGCATCATAATTCACAAACACAAGAACACACGAAGCCAGTATAGTTTTTGACAAACACAAGAACACACGAAGCCAGCATCATATTTGACAGACACCAGAACACACGAAGCCAGCATCATATTTGACAAGACACCAGAACACACGAAGCCAGCATCATATTTGACAGACATGAGAACCCATGAAGCCAGCATATTTGACAGACACCTGAACCCACGAAGCCAGCATAATATTTGACAGACACCAGAACCCTCGAAGCCAGCATCATATTTGACAGACAAGAGAACCCATGAAGCCAGCATAATATTTGACAGACACAAGAACACACGAAGCCAGCATTATATTTGACAGACAAGAGAACCCATGAAGCCAGCATAATATTTGACAGACACAAGAACACACGAAGCCAGCATCATATTTGACAGACACCTGAACCCAAGAAGCCAACATAATATTTGACAGACACCTGAACCTACGAAGCCAGCATAATATTTGACAGACACAAGAACACATGAAGCCAGCATCATATTTGACAGACGCAAGAACCCATGAAGCCAGCATCATATTTGGCAGACACAAGAACACACGAAGCCAGCATAATATTTGACAGACACAAGAACCCACGAAGAAAGCATAATAATTCACAGACACAAGGACACACAAAGCCAGCATCATATTTGACAGACATAAGAACACACGAATATAATATTTGACAGACACAAGAACACACGAAACCAGCATCATATTTGACAGACACGAGAAGCAACATTTCCATTGGTATAGTGCATTCTATCTCGGTCAGAACTGAATTTGGATTAATTCCTAAAATACTTAGAAAAAATGTCACACCTGACCAGTCCTTCGAATGAGACTTTATAAACCGATGTCTGCTGAAACCTACTTTTCAAACTTAATAGATTTACATTTAAGTTTTATTTTATTTTATGTGCTATGCAGCTTAGTATAAAGTGGGGCATCCGTGGACACATGTTCTATATACCTTGAAATCCCAGATCCACATTCCATTCTGGCATCAAACTGCATGAACTGTCCAATTTTTCAATTCATAAATCATTCGGTTTAAATAAAACAAACAGTTTAATGATTGGTTTGAACAAAACCAGAATCTAAGATACACATTAGGCTTCCATGGAACTTGTCCAAAATCTTGGCAGCATTTTAAATATGACTGCCACAGATTTCAGCATGCTTTTGGAATCCATTCAACTATCCAGTCTCACAGAACACTAGCAGGGGCAGATCTTTAAAGAGACACCCAGAAATGTTGGAAATAATTATTTATCAAGCACTCAAATAGCTTGATCTAGTATTATTTTGACTTTATTTAACCTGCTTGTATATAGTTACAAACTTTCCTTCAGTGTTTTACCATTTAGGTTAGATATATTATTGATGCAATATAATCAACAATTAATAATATTTTCTTCTTATTATTATTATTATCATTTACTATTCAAATAAATATAATTAATGGCAAATCAAAGTCTGAATTCTCCTGTTTCATATAAAAAAAATTATAAAAAATGTCACAAATGAATACTCCCATTTTATTCAATATAAAAATCTCATTTAATAAAATTAGAACATTACTTTTCCTCCATATAAAAATCTCAAAGTCACCAAACTGCTACTCTATTCCATGTAAAAGTCTCCTCTATTTTATATATAATAAAAAGCTCACACTTTAAAGTTAAATTCTTTTCCTCTATTTTTTGCTTAATATAAAAAAAAGTTGATCTTACAAGTCACATTACAGCATTCCTCTTACTATATTCCATAGAAAGATGCCACTCTTTTAGGTTTTAATAGTATACCATATTCACTGTTTTGGGACAAGATAATTTCATTACAATAATTGGTGTCCCAAATTATACTTTTTCAAAAATGTATTTATTTTTAGTGTCCCAAAACATATTATAGACTTATATGTATATAATTTGGGGGTTAAACTTCAGTGAAAATACAGTGGGAACTGGTACTCTTTTGGGCAGGTAATGCACAATTACCCTATATCAACCCCACAAAAAACATCCCTGATCATCCCCGATCAGCGCCTGATCCCCCCCCTCCCCCCACACCCCCGGATCCCCGATCAGTGCCTGATCCTGATGCTAACTTTCATTCAAGTAGAATATAAAGCAGAGACAACATCTGCCGAGTCTGATACAGTTCTTGGAGATAAAATAACTGGAAAAGTACACAGAATTAACATACATCATACTCTATTAAAGATATCATGTTTAAGTTTCAATGAACTTCATTTGGAACAAGAAAGTTTTGAGTAATTTTTTTAAATTTACAAGATCTGAAAATTTGGTGTACTATATATATCATACATGGATTTGAAAATAAACTTTCCCTAAAACACTTTATGTGTGCCTGTAAGTGTTTAATTGTTATCGCTGTGCTGCACTTGGCATGTTAGCAAACAGACATTGGTTTATAAAGTCTCATTTGAAGGTGCTATAATTAACCATTACACCAGGGTCTCAACCTTTTATAAATCTCCAGAACACGAGTCTTAAGGTTGGCAAAAATTATGTTTCCGGTAACATGCCCCAAAAAACAAGAATATCGGTAGAATCAAAGTAAACCAGTGGCGCTAGCAAGGCTCGAACCAGTGATCTACGGACTTAGTGCTAATGCGGCCTCTAAGTTACACCAAACAAATAAACTACATAAATAAAATGCTATATATTCCAATGAACAATACAAACATGTAACCTGGTCTGATGAAGCCATTCTGTCTGTTAAAAAGAAAAGAAAAAGGTAAATATCTTTTAATGTATTTTTTATCAACATTTTCTCAGGAAAGTCAAGCTACCAGCTTCATGTTATTGCAGACTGACACATAAATAATTTATGTATCAAGTGGAGATTACAAACAGTAGATAAAGTCATTCAAACAGTTACCAGTCTAATCAGATGCGTGACTGGTTATCTACTGGAACTCTAATCATCTGTGTCAGCTGGGAGATTTATAGAGAAGTTTGGAGAAAAATGATATAGTACTTGGTGTACCAGTCAAACAGTTTTTTATATGAAAAAAACAAACACAATCTGCCTATTTAAAAAGAAATCAGTCTGATCGTTTTTATCAAGTCAAAACAAAACGTTTCTGTTTATGAAGTGCATTTACATCAAAAGTATTTTCTCTTTCAAGTAAGTTTCACTTACATAAAGACTGATAACTGTACCAGCGCAATTCTATATTACTTATACCCATCAACATCAGAAATGTTTGAATTGTCTATAAAAAAAATGGTGCTACCTTAGTGCAAGATCAATTAATTTTTAAGATCTATAAATATCACAATGTTCGGATAATCTTAAAATATGACCACACGCATTTAGAAATGTTGCAGCTTATAGTTATTCTTTTCAAAAAAATGTCTTCCGTAACAGCGAATACATAACAATCGGGGTGCAAATTATAGTATTTTTCGAAGAAGTTTTACAACTATGAGGCCAGTGGAATGATCACAATACATATAATGACAACAATGTAAAAGGTCCAAACAATTTTATAGCTCTATTTCCACCGGCCTGCTCGCCCCTATTTTGAACCGAGAAGTAAAATATAACTAGAAATGTGTTTATAGGACACAGATGCCCCCGCTATTGCTTCACATATTAAAAAGGAAATTGTCTTTCGGACATTCATTATTTTTTACTATTCCAAGGGCCACAACTCTGGGATAACTTAGGCGATTGGACCAATTATCGAATTTGGCAGAGACATTGTGCCCATATACAACTTGACTAAATCTGGAGAACAATTACCCAAGTTATGAGTCCGGAGAACATTCATTTAGTGAATTTTTATCATCCAAGAGGCATAACTCTGAAATTACCGAGGCGATGGGGTCGATTAACTTAGACGAGACATTGAGCCCGTATACAATTTAAATAAGTTTGCAGATTTAGATTGGATAACAATAACAGAAGTTAAAGCCAGGACAACATTAATTTTGATTTTTTACTATTCCCATTACTGGAAATGCTGAGGTGACGGGGCCCGATATCGAACTTAGCCCGAGACATGCGCCCATATAAAATTCGACAAAGCACCCATGGACAGGGGTAACACTATATGCGCTTAAAATATAGACCTAACAAACTTTTATTTTTTCTTGCATTTAGTGGATATACACCGTTTAGTTATTTCTTATTATTATTAAAAGGTAATTTCCGTGGTTTTGGACAAAAGTAAAAATATTTGCGCAACTATGCGACGATGCCTGTGAGCGACAAACGATTCATCTTATCTGACATAAGACGGTTTATTGTTTACTTTTATGTTTATTATCGCTATATATGATGGTGTAATTAGTTGGGACATGAACAGATCTGTTCACCTAATGGTTAGTGTCATACCTGTAGACTACCCCTGACAGTCACTGTGTCACAATTAGTACACTCGACATCAGTCTTCTATCTTCTGTATAAATGCATTGTACTTGCATAAATGGGGCTTGTTTTCGTTTTTTGGTGTTTTTTTGGTAGGGGGTGTGGAGGGGTGGGGACTGTGTTCGAGTGTTTCGTCTCCGACTTTAAACTCACTCACTCCTCACCACTGTGGGTTCGAATCAACATAGGAATAGGAATCTCTAACAGAGGAAGCAATAATGATCGCTTCCTAATCAATAATGATCGCATGGGTTTTCCAACCCATGTTGGAAAATTGCTCGGAGGGGTACCTGGGGTCTTCCTCCATCACTGTAAGCTGGAATATCGCCATAATTATGATCTTAGCAGTTGGTGTGACTATAAAATCCAATTCATTTGATACTGTTTTACTGTATTTTACCTTGTATATTATGCAACCGTGTACCGGCGTTACAGCGCGCACCCCTTCATGGAGGTCTTACAAATGGGTGAAAACAACTTTTCATGTATAATAAGCATCTGAAATAGGAAATCTGACTTGCCCATTATTCACAAATGTTAGTGATGAAATGAAAAACCAATAAACAAATTCTTTAAAATTAGTCAATATGTATGTGTATTCAATATTTAAGCACTATACAGCTACACTGTCGCCTGTAAACAACAGTAACTTTTGTTTTAAAACATAAGCTTTTGTTGTGTGTTTTTTCTCTTTTATCGAGTCAAAACATTTGAAGTATGAACCAGGAAATGCATCAGCATATGTATACATAGCACTGATAAGTGTTCCAGTCAAAAGCTTGGAGAGTAATTGGTTGGTTGAAAGGTGTTCTCTTCTTTTTCATCACATTTTGTCCTATATATGATGGTGGATTTTTTCACGATGGAGGCAGACCACCCACTGAATTCCTTACTGACAACTAATTTGAGCTCCCAGTGTGATTCGAACCGGCAGCGGTGAGAGGCGAGAAGCTTTCAAATGCAGGCCACAGATGATGTGCTTTATCATGGTTACTTTCTTTTTTTACAAATATGATTTTTTGGTAGTGAAACAGTTAATTGTCAAACCTGATTTCACTCTTTTTTTTTTGTTCAATGCTGATTTCCCAAATTGTTAACACTGAAATACCAGTATTGTATTTAGTGTTGTCATTAAGAACTGTTTCACCCTTATGATTCTCAATGGTTAAGGTCCTATAAATGTTACAAAAGATTTAATACTGATATTAACTATTGGGGCAACAGTTTTTTTCACAGCAGGGCTTTCAAAATATAAAGACAGTTATTAAACCCATAATTCCATCAATATGGTATCACAGACTCCAGAAATATTGCCTCATAATATTATGTAAGGCCTTTGACCAAATG
Organism: Cyrtodaria siliqua; assembly: GCA_037043455.1. Lineage (NCBI taxonomy): Eukaryota > Metazoa > Mollusca > Bivalvia > Adapedonta > Hiatellidae > Cyrtodaria > Cyrtodaria siliqua. The sequence continues at coordinate 172,314 of JAWPHD010002212.1, forward strand.
TGCAAGAATACTATAGGTCATTTAGCTGTAGCGGCCATCTTAAATTTTGCAGGAAACTATATATATAATGTAAAGCCATTATTATAAACACGTACAATGTTTTCTTGGTCATATGTTATACAATTTGTCAGATCTTCCAGTATCGCTATGGAACCAGATCTGGTTTATACCATGTGCATACCGTGATCTACTTATGACTCAGAATGACTGCAAGTGAAATGAATAAATGTATACAATTGTAATGCACAATCATGGCAGACTTCAGTTTTCTGCTAATTGACATTTAATGCTTCCTTACACACTCAACTCATTATGACAAAGCAGGGCTCAATCTACAGGGCGATTCGGGCGAAGAACGCGCCCGCGATCTCTTGACTTCGCCTTGGCAGCACATCAAAGCGAAGTTCAAGTCGCCGAAAAATTAAAAAAAGAAAAAAAAAACAAAACTTTTTTTATTTTTTTTTAAAAAGGTACAGTATTGTAATAAATCCATTATCATAGAAATTTGCATCAATATTTCAAGCTCATATTATAGAGTAAAAAGAATTAGTGTGCATTACACTGTATTCACTGCACTGCGATATACATGGTGATGACTATTCAACCGTTGTCTACGTATACACGTCGCTTGAAGTCTCCCTAAATTCTCTCCACTTCTCCCTAAAATCACTTGAGGGAGAAGTGACTTCTCCCTAAATTCCTTGCCTAGATTGAGCCCTGCAAAGCATGACATATCTGATGATGTAATTTAATGGCTTTTGGTTAAGCAATATAGCACCTTATGGTAGAACTTTTCATTCTCTGAAAAACTGACCGTCACATATTGCCTAACATGTGCTAAAAATAAATAAAACATCATTCAAACAAACAAATTCTCTGAAAAACATCACATTGGCTAATATTCTCAAATGTGTTACTAGTGGGGTTGACAAATCCGTAGTGTTGACCCAAATCTGTAGTGTTGACCAGTCAAATTAACCCCATTACTTATTTGCTTTGTTCATTTTAAAAACTTATAATAATATAAGAGGTAGGTACTTGTACTTACGTAGATTGGCAAAGTCATGCATGCATGATACAGGGTTTATTGACTCCTTTGCTAATACCTATTTTATTACCATGCATTGGTTCAAGCATCGTTTCATTAATTAAACCATCATTTCATTGGTTCAAGCATCATTTCATTGGTTCAACCATCATTTTATTAGTTCAACTAGTGTTTCATTTTAAATCAACTGCATCATTGTATTTTTTCAACCATCACCTAATTGGTTCAGCCATTGTTTCATTGTTCAACCATCATTTCATTGGTTAAACCATTGATTTATTGGTTAAACCATCTTTTCATTGGTTCAATAATTGATGTATTGGTTCAACCACCGTTTTATTGGTTAAACCACCATTTAATTGGTTAAACCATCATTTCATTGGTTCAACCATTGATTTATTGGTTAAACCATCATTTCATTGGTTCAATAATTGATGTATTGGTGCAATCACCATTTAATTGGTTAAACCATCATTTCATTGGTTCAACCACCATTTAATTGGTTAAACCATCATTTCATTGGTTCAACCAATGATTTATTGGTTCAACCACCATTTAACTGGTTAAACCATCATTTCATTGGTTTAAGCACCATTTAATTGGTCAAACCATTATTTTATTGGTCCAACTATCATTTCATGTGCACGGGAGAGGTCTTACATAGGCATTGCCTGTTGTCCAATCTCATTCAGTACTTGAATAAAATATTGTTTAAATTAAATCATTTCATTAGTAAAACCATCACTTCATCCATTTAAATTCATTTTAAACCATTGCTGCAAAGATTATTACAACACTAAGTTGAAAATGTACAGCATTGCATGTGTACCTAGTTACAAACTGATATTGGAAGTTATTAATTATATATGAAATGCCTGCTGTTTGTTTTTGGTTCTAGTAAAATAACATGTCCTGCTTGTGCTGATATTTAACCGGGCCAGAAAGTGACGCATGTGCAGTGGAACTTAGATTTGAGAAGTATTTCTTCGATCTCTGAGATGAACAAAGTCTTGTGATTTTGTTATACTTCAGTTAGGCTGCTCACCTCAAAGTAAGATGAAAGTTATGCTCGTCCTTTAGAATAAGTAACCATGTAAATCATCGCATCATTTTTATCCAGAAATACAATTCACCACTCCTGTTCTTGAAAGACATACAATACACCACTCCTGTTCATAAAAGAAATACAATACACCACCAACCAGGACCTGTCCTTGAAAGAAATAAACCACCCCTGTCCTGGAAAGAAATACAATACACTACTCCTGTCCTTGAACGAAATACAATACGCCACTCCTGTCCTTGGAAGAAATACACCACTCCTGTCCTTAAAAGAAATACAATATGCCACTCCTGTCCTTGAAAGAAATAAAATACACCACTTCTGTCCTTCACATAAATACAATACACCACTCCTGTCCTTGAAAGAAATACAATACACCACTCATGTACTTGAAAGAAATACAATACACCACTTCTGTCCTTGACAGAAATACATACACCGCTCCTGTCCCAGAAAGAAATACAATACACCAATCCTGTCCTTGACACAAATACAATACACCACTCCTGTCCTTGAAATACAATACACCAATCCTGTACTTGACACAAATACAATACACCACTCATGTCCTCTAAAGAAACAAAATACACCACTCATGTCCTTGAAAGAAATACAATACACCACTCCTGTCCCTAAAAGAAATACCAAACACCATTCCTGTCTTTGGAAGAAACACAATACACCACTCCTGTCCCTAAAAGAAATACAATACACCACTACTGTCCTTGAAAGAAATACAATACACCACTCATGTCTTTGGAAGAATTACAGTACACCACTCCTGTCCTTGAAAGAAATACCATACACCACTCCTGTCTTTGGAAGAAATACAATACACCACTCCTGTCCTTGAAAGAAATACCATTCACCACTCGTCTTTGGAAGAACTACAATACACCACTACTGTCCTTGAAAGAAATACAATACACCACTACTGTCCTTGAAAGAAATACAATACACCGCTCCTGTCCTTAAATAAATACAATACACTGCTCCTGTCCTTGAAAGAAATACAATACACCACTGTTGTACTTGAAAGAAATACAATACACCACTCCTGTCTTTGGAAGAAATATAATACACCACTCCTGTCTTTGGAAGAAATATAATACACCACTCCTGTCCTTGAAAGAAATACCATACACCACTCCTGTCTTTGGAAGTAATACAATACACCGATACTGTCCTTGAAAGAAATGCAATACACCGATCCTGTCCCTAAAATAAATACCATACACCACTCCTGTCTTTGGAGAGTTGGTCAATATTTAGACCAACTGCATTCCTTTAAGGCCACGGTTATGGTCCGCAAGGGTCCTGAGATAGCAAAAGATGGAAATATTATTCTTCATGAATGACGAGCTGCATATTTGTTTACTTTTTTGCGCGGGGTTTGATGATTTACAACTTTCGGTTTTACGACAATAAGTTCCTTATTTTATTACTAACTATGGCAGCCTAAATATGTTTTTCAGAACAATAGCGCAATAGTTAATGATAAACAATATTGTTTAGAAGTTGTTTTATCAAGTTCTAAATTGTTTCAATTCTGCCAAAGAGATCTTGTTTGTCCAGGTACGTTTCTGTGTATTTGGGGGCCGTTCTGAAATTCAAAGATTTTCGGGTAGGTTCCTGTATACATAAATGTACCCCGGGTACCTTTCTGTAGTACCCGATCAGCCTTAATTATTTAAATTTCATAAATTAGTGATTTCTTTACAATTATCCCTATGCAGTACACTGTCGGGTAGTCAGATACGACGAATAGAATACTCTTATGAAAAATTGTCGGGGTAACACCGAATATCCCTCGGGCTGTGGGGCTCTGTGGGGAGGTGAGGGTTCAGTTGAATAGAATCTACATGTAGGTCAATGCTGCATTAGCAATCCGATACGGTTGACAATACAGCTGAAACAACATACATAGTTCATTTACAAGATCTCAAACTATAGGCTAAGGCTCCGTGTATTACCAAAAATGTACACATCTACTGAAAACAGCCAAAGACTGGCAAAGTAGGTCAACATAACTTTTTCCATGACAGGAACATTTTTGGGGTAGCCAACGTGCGTGGGAAAGTGGTCTTTAAAGTGTTTCAAAGTCGGCGACACACCTAAATATTTGAATTTTCTAAACACCATATGCATTAAAAAGGTTTAAATGCTGACATTCACCCATAATATAAATGAACGTTTAACAAAATCCACTAATTTCCACCTACCGTAAAAGTTTCACTCTCTTAATCGTCCATGTTGATGACGTCATATCAACAGGTGCTTCCCTTTCTGATTAGTCATGGGAAATAACATGACACATGGCGCGAAATTTCAAATTAGTCAATTAGTGTATGAACTGTTTTCTCATAATGTATACAACCAAATTCTAGTGTTGTTTTTTCATCAGAAGCACTAAGCTACTAAGAGTATTATAAGCATCTTTGAAAAACAAAAACACGTGAATGAAAAAAATAATCCTTTTATCCAGATAAAACGGAAAAAACGTTTGTAAGGGAGATAACCAAGTACATATAGTTAAAATACAATTAAATGTATAAGCTCCCATTGCATCTAATTCTGCATCTATCAAATACTGTGTATCCGACGTTAGGCCTACATACATCTTCTTGTGATGTTTCTTATAATCTATTATCTTTGGGTCCATCAGAGAACCTAGTGGCATCGCCAGTTAATACTCTAGATTCAGATTGTGAGCTAGTTTGGATAAGAATAGAAATAGCCAACAGTAAACCACTCTATGTTGGATCATTTTATAGATCACCATCAAAAGACGACCCAGAAGTTCTTAATCGGTTACATGAGTCAACATCGAAACTCACTTGCAATGATTCATCTCTACCGAATATTATTCTCAACGGAGATTTCAACACACCAGACATCCAGTGGGATAATTTATCAGTGCGTAATAACCCAAATTATTCGTCCCAGTTGAACAATACAATGTTGGACTTTGTGAATGCCAACTTTCTTACTTAGTTAACGGACAAACCTACACGTAATGACAACATACTTGACCTAACACTTACAACCAACCCGGACCTAATCTCAGACCTTGAAATACACCCTGGAATGAGTGATCACTGCGCTATAACATACAGTGTGAACTTATCTGTGAAGAGGCAGAAGAAACCAGATCGCTATGTCTTCCAGTACAGGAAGGGAGATATTGAGTGTGTTAAACGTGGCATGAGCGAGTTCAGCTGAGTTCAGCGAGGATTTTGTGAAAAGCAAGAACTCTGCTGATGACAATTAGAACACATTTAAAAAAGCCCTTATTAACTCAATGAAAAGGAACATACCCCAGAAGAAGATCACCTCTAGATGGACTCTTCCGGGGATCACCCCTGAAATTAAAAGGCTATGTAGGAAGAAGAAAAGAGCTTGGGACACAGGTAAACACCATCGTAATAGCCATTCATGGAAACGATACCTCAAACTTGATAAGCAGGTGAAAGACTCTCTATATGAAGCGCATAGATCATACATAGATGACATCCTTAACATCAGTGACAAAGAAAATCCTAAGAAATTGTATTGATATATAAAACAGAAGAAGTCGGGCGTAAGTAACATCCCTGTTTTGAAATCCAACGATGTCATCCTTAGTGAACCTACAAGGCTGAAGCACTTAACACACAGTACACCTCGGTATTTACCAGAGAACCAAACGACAACCTTCCGGTTATTGGGGAACCTAATGCCTCTCCAATGCCAGATATTGTTTTCACAGCGCCTGGAATAGAGAAACTACTCTGCAATTTAAATCATGCGAAGGCGTCAGGGCCGATCTCCTACCTACTAGAATCCTCAATATGGTTGCCAAGGAGGTAGCCCCGATACTGACTGTCATCTTTTAGCAGTCATATGACACTGGTATAGTGCCTTATGACTGGACTCAAGCAAACGTAACAGCTGTCTTCTAGAAGGGCGTCAAGACTAATCCAGCCAATTATAGACCTGTTTCACTTACCTGTATACTCTGTAAATCTATGGAGCATATAGTGTTCAGTCAGATCATTAGTCACGTAGATCACCAAAAGATCCTTGTACACTTTCAACACGGATTCCGAGCGAATCATTCGTGCGAGACACAGCTTCTCATCACAGTGGAAGACTTATCGAGGAGGCTTGACAACAGGAAGACCACCGAGGTGCTGATACTTGACTTCAGCAAGGCATTCGACACGGTGCCCCATCGAAGCTTGATCACTATGGCATTACGGACAACACCAACAAATGGATAGGGTCATGTCTTTGTCACCGAGAGCAGAAAGTTGTACTCGATGGGTCATCATCATCAAATTCGACAGTCCTGTCTGGAGTACCACAGGGCACTGTATTGGGGCCGCTAATGTTCTTACTCTACGTAAACGATATCGGGGCCGGGGTTTCACCACTTACCACAATTAAGCTATTTGCAGACGACTGCCTACTCTACCGGACCATTAGCAGCATCCAAGATGCACACCAACTTCAGCAGGATCTGAATACCTTGACAGATTGGTCCAATACCTGGCTAATGAGATTCAACGCAGCCAAATGTCACCTACTCAAAATCTCAAGACAACGACATTTCTTAAAAACTAGTTACGACATTGACAACCAACATCTTGAAGAGGTTCAGCACCATCCCTACCTTGGTGTCGAGTTTACATCAAACTTAACGTGGAAGACTCACATCAGCAATATAACAGGCAGAGCAAATACGATTTTAAATTTACTTAGAATACATTTATACGGATGCAGTCAAGAAGTAAAAACAAGTGCATTCACATCACTTGTTCGTCCTCACCTAGAATACTCATCATCAGTTTGGGACCCCTATTTTAAACAAGACATTCAAATCCACACAAGGGAGCTTGCTTCGTTACTGGTAACTTTTCCCCATATGAAAGTGTAACAGTAATGCTTGACAATCTCAGCTGGCCATCATTACAGCAAAGAAGAAAGAACAAGCGACTAGTAACCTTCTTTAAATCATATAACAACACGATACCAGTATCCATCCCCGAGTATGTAATGCCATCCACTGGACGCACAAGAACACACGACGCAGCCTTCATCCAGTTACGTACTAACTATGAGCAGTACAAAAACAGCTTCATCCCTCGAACTATTCTAGACTGGAATGCATTATCCCCGGACCTAGTGCATTCCTGCTCTGTAGACGTGTTCAGCACTCGCCTACGACATAAAAGGCGTAGACAACACGACGGGTTTTTAATGATTTTAATTGTACAATACCTATTTTTTAACCATTGTGATGATGTCACTTGCCCGTGATACTTTACGCCCTGGGCAGTACTACAGTAGCAGTAGAAGAACCATAGGAATGTATTCGTTAGTAACAGCAGGGCAGATTTCTGGATTCCTATGTCACAATTACCCTCCACTCGTTCTGGGCCGGCTCTAAATAACTTGATGAGCCGTTAAACAACACTCAATTCTAATTTCATCAAGGTTGGTAGTTGGTCCCAGTCTCGGATTGTACGAGGATGGCAATCTCTCCCAGAGGCCATTGCACTGTATGCAAGGAACGACAACTCTGGGTAGAGATTGCGAGGATGGAAGGGTTGGCTGTATGTTCTCGCCTGCCAGGCTTGAATAGGCGTCATTTTCCACCTGGTTCTGCCGTCGGGCTGCTATATGTACTCTCTATGGTTGTTGTCAAATATGGTGTGTTAAATTTTGTATATAGCATAGTGGGTCTATTGTTGCGGCGTCGATCTTCAGGGCTTTCCCACCATATTGGTCACGCATGCTGGTGTACGCCCTAATAGTAATATAGAAAGTGATGGTTCCAGGGCAGTTTTACCGGAATTCGGGAGCACTGATTCGAATACTACAGTACACTCTACTGAGGATGATGTTGTTTCCACGCACAAGCTCAGTGCCCCTTTTTCAGGACTGCGGTTGACGAAAAGTAAAACAAATGCCCAACTATGTACTGGATTCCTAATTGACACAAACAGCCTTATAATCGTTTAACTTCTTGTCTTACTGCCATTAAAAATCACGTCAACAATACTGTGTTATTTTGCGTATATCAACATTAATCTGTTTTGTTCAATTAAAAATTTAGGAGACGTAATTGTTATAACATTTTCGGTTTCATCTATAAATACTTATGACTCTCCGTAATATATACAACCTTATCAAAGACAATGTATTGTGTTATTTTTCAAAACAAAACAAAAATGCTAGAGAAAGGACTACATACATTTTTGACCTGTAACAATATTCAAACGTATTTTACTAAGACGAGTTGGGCAATTACACTATGTGGACTTATTTTCCCGTTAGATAATATTCGCAGATGTGTGTTTGTATTGCTATGGAAGAGCTTCATGTTGAGTCTTTCACCGGATACCCAGACAGATGTCCCACAAACTCTTTAATAGCACAACCCTGTATCTGGATGCAAGATACCCTGGACAGAACTGTAACTAATGTTCTAATAACTTAGTCCATTTGCATATGTTGCTATGAATATTGTGATGTTGAATTTATATATGGTAACATATCTGCAATAAAAATATTATTAAACAAGATACCCTGTATCTTACAAATAACCAACACTTTCTTTTGTTAATTTACATTTCTCTTTTGAAAATGGAGAAATAATATACAACGTTATGACAAGAGAGATTGTCTATTGTTTTACATTGTTAATTTGCCACTTAGATGGGGATGTCACCCGATCTGCTTCTGATAGGGTTTATGTTTCTCTTAATACTTTTTCTAGAGCTTGTAAATTATTCGTGACCTGTGTATAATTAAAAAGCCACTCCATTAGGCCTACATTTACCATAAACTTCGAGAACCTTTGCAAAATGCTTTTCGTAACTCTGATCTACTTTTATTTAACACTCTTCTGCGACAAGAACTAATACAAGCAGATTTCTACGGTGACGTGATTTACAAGCTTTGTAAGATCCTTGGTCATGATCACGTTCATACAATCTTGATTAAACTTGTAAGAAAGTTTATCGAAAGAGATTACGGTCCTATGATTTTGCGATGCACTGCAGGTTTAGTGGTTTACCCATTTACAGTTCGTCACTAGGCTTTCCTCTTTGATTATGCGATGACCCAACAGATTGTGGACCTGATGGTAATTTTTGGTCTGCAATCTTGTCTTGTCGGATTTGTAACCGGAGGCCCCGGGTTCAATCCTCCGTGGTGCCACTGTGTTTCATCGGTGTGTTCTTGGGCAAGACACTTTCCCTTAGCCTCGTCTGTCGGATGGGGACGTAAACCGGGCGGTCCCGTGTATCGGTCTATCCTCCGAGCACGTTAAAGAACCATAGGAATCTATTCGATAATAAGAGTAGAGCAGGTTCCCGGATTCCTATGTATCCTTCCCCTCTCTCTGGGGCGGCTCTAAATAACCTATACTGTGTTGATGAGCCGTTAAACAACATTCAGTTCAGTTCAGTCTTGTCATGCCTTTAAAGGGAATGTAGCAATACAACCAAACACTCTTTATTATTGAGAATACTAAAAAAATTGGAAAATGGTGTTAATGGTGATCAAAATCGGATGATAAACAAAGGAGATATGACCATTTGTATGGGGTGCCTGCTTAGTTTGTTAAAGGATATATATAATCTGGCGGGGATTTCTTTATTTGCATTGTACTGTTTTATTGAGATGACAACTGGGTAAGAGTGAGGTTTGGTGCACCCTACAACCTGGTTTAAACCCCTAGCTTTTTTGCCACTGACTGTTCCAATGTTTGTTTGTGGTGTAGAATACCCTCGATTACTTATTGTAATTGTAGTTGGTTTGGTATGCGTGTTTAAGGTTGACTGTGTTTTGTGAATGTAGCATTTCCAGTTCGACTTTTATAATTTATACCTTGAATACGTTATTAAATTAACAAATTATGAAAAGTAGGTGAGTGTCATTCATATGGAACTACTTTTGGTAGGAACGAGGCCCTCCCAGGGGGCTCCATGTTCCCTGAAAATAAGACACAATGTTCCCTTGTTCCCCAAATTTGTTTTGCTTTGTTCCCAAAAAATATTTTTCCAATGTTCCCCAAAAACATTACCAATAACAGACAATGTTCGCTTGTTCCCCAAAAATAAATGCCATGTTCCCATGTTCCCCAAAACCCCTTGGAGACCCTCAGGAACATACTGTGCTGTATAGATGTGTGTATGACGTTTGAAAGCTTCCATGAGGCCCTCAAATACTGGCATCATGTCAATAGGAACATGAGTGTAGTTTGCAAGCTTTAATGCTTCTGGTGAGTGAGAAATATTAAAGGAAAGTTTTGAATGTAAAACTGTTTTGTATATATGTAGCTAGAGCTAAATAGTATGTTGTGTTTTTTTGAAGTGTCTTAGTTGAAATATCCCTATTTACGCTAACTTTTTTTAATGATTTAACTAAATAAAAACACATGTTCTTTTATACACTTTTATTATACGGACAGCGGTAACGCTATATGATATCTGTCATTGTCCGGACTTTGTCTCACTTTTCGCTAAGGCAATTTGATGAGAAGTGTACTTCCCTCACGAAAGAAGAATTTGTTATGGTATTCAAGCATCATTTAAAATGTAACTAATGATTTACATAACAAAAACAAGAGGCACAAGAGGGCCTGTGGACACTACTGGCTAAAGATAAAGTTTATGTATTTGGGGACGTAATTCTGTCAAAAATCATTCAACCGGAACAAGGCGATGACATACGCACTAGGCTTGTTACTGATCATCCCCGCCAAGTTTCGTTGAAATCCGGCCAGAGGTTCAGGAGAACTATTCTGTACAAAGTTAGTGTATTAAAAGCTTTAAAGGCCATAACTGTGCCAAAAATCATCCAACAGGAAAATGGCGAAGATATGCACAGCTAGGCGTGATGCTGATCATCCTTGTCAAGTTTCGTTGAAAGCCGGCCAGAGGTTCAGGAGAACTAGCCCGGAAAAGATATGTGTATCAAAAACCTTTAAAGGGCCATTACTCTGCCAAAAAATTAAGCGGAACACGACGATGATATGCACATCTAGAAATCCGGCCAGGGGTTCAGGAGAACTATTCCAGGCAAAGTTTGTGTATTGAAACCTTTAAAAGGCTCAGACAAAATCATTCAACCGGAACATGGTGAGATATATACAACTAGGCTTGGTACTGATCATCCCTGCAAAGTTTTATTGAAATCCGGCCAAATGAAGGCCTTTTCATCTTGAGGCAATTAAAATATAGCATTTTTTAACTAAATCAAGAGCCATAACTAGGGAGTTACTAATCCGATTTGGTTGGCTTTCAAACTTGTCCAAGCTTTCATTGATAGTAACAATCTGGTAAAGTTTGGTAAATACCGGATGAAAAATGAAGGCCCCTATCATCTTTAACGGGGCAAAATACACCAATTTTAACTCAAGGGCCATAACTCTAATGTTACTTGTCCAATCTGGCTGGTTTTCAAAACCGTTCGAGATTTCGTTGACATCAACAACCTGATAAAGGTTGGAAAAAATCCGATGAAAAATGAAGGCTCTATCATGTTAACGAGGGCAAATTATAGCAAATTTGAGAAAATCAAGGGCCATTCTGGTGTAAATAGTCAATCTGGCTGGTTTTCAAACTTGTCCAAGATTTCAATGATATCAACAATCTGGTAGAGTTTGGTAAAGAACGGATGAAACATAAGGGCCCTATCGTGTTAATGAGGAAAAAATATAGCAATTATAACTAATTCAAGGGCCATAACTCTGGTATTACTGGTCAGAACTGGCTGGTTTTCGACTCATCTGAGCTTTCATTTATATCAACAATCTGGTAAAGCTTGAAAAAGATCGGATGAAAAGTGAAAGCCCTATCATCTTAACGAAGCAACCTAGAACAATTTTAACTAAATCAAGGGCCATAACTCCACTGTTACTAGTCTGCTCAAGCTGGTTTTCGAATTTTTCCAAGCTTTCATTGATATTAACAATCTGGTAAAGATTGGATCAAAAATAAATGCCCTATAGTCGTGATGCAAAATACGGCATTTTTAACTAAATCAAGGGCCATAACTCCACTGTTACTGGTTCAATCTGGCTGGTTTTCAAACTTGTCCGAGCTTGCATTGATTATTAACAATCTGTTACAGTTTGGTAAAGATCGGATGAAAATTGAAGGCCCTATCGTCTTAACGCCATAAAAGTTAATGACGGACGACGGACAACTCGGTGTCCCATAAGCTCAACTGGCCTGCACATTGCATATGTAACTGTAACTCCACATAGTTTATGTAATTTTGTAACTGGAATTGCATATTGAATATGTAACTGTAACTGCACATTGAATATGTAACTGTAACTGCACATAGATTATGGAACTAGAACTGCACAGTGAATATGTAACTGTAACTCCACTTAGATTATGTAACTGGAACATGTAACTGCACATTGCATGAGCTCTCAGAGGCATATGACGGAGCTGACAGAGGCATATGACGGAGCTCTCACAGAGGCATATGCCGGAACGCTCAGAGGCATATGACGGAGCTGACAGAGATATATGATGGAGCCCTCACAGGGGCATATGATGGAGCCCTCACAGGGGCATATGACGGAGCTCTCACAGAGGTATATGACGGAACTCTCACAGAGGCATATGACGGAACTCTCACAGAGGCATATGACGGAACGCTCAAAGGCATATGACGGAGCTCTCACAGAGGCATACGACGGAACTCTCACAGAGGCATATGACGTAACTCTCACAGAGGCATATGACGGAACTCTCACAGAGGCATATGACGGAACGCTCAGATGCATATGACGGAACTCTCACAGAGGCATATGACGGAACTCTCACAGAGGCATATGACGGAGCTCTGACAGAGGAATATGACGGAACTCTCACAGTGGCATATGACGAAACTCTCACAGAGGCATATGACGGAACTCTCAGAGGCATATGACGGAACTCTCAGAGGCATATGACGGAGCTCTCACAGAGGCATATGACGGAGCTCTCACAGAGGCATATGACGGAGCTCTCACGGAGGCATATGACGGAACTCTCACAGAGGCATATGACGGAGCTCTGACAGAGGAATATGACGGAACTCTCACAGTGGCATATGACAAAACTCTCAGAGGCATATGACGGAGCTCTCACAGAGGCATATGACGGAACTCTCATAGAGGCATATGACGGAACTCTCACAGAGGCATATGACGGAGCTCTCACAGAGGCATATGACGGAGCTCTCACAGAGGCATATGACGGAACTCTCACAGAGGCATATGACGGAGCTCTGCCAGACATATGACGGAGCTCTCACAGAGGCATATGACGAAACTCTCAGAGGCATATGACGGAGCTCTCACAGAGGCATATGACGGAACTCTCACAGAGGCATATGACGGAACTCTCACAGAGGCATATGACGGAACTCTCACAGAAGCATATGACGGAACTCTCAGAGGCATATGACGGAGCTCTCACAGAGGCATATGACGAAACTCTCAGCGGCATATGACGGAGCTCTCACAGAGGCATATGACGGAACTCTCAGAGGCATATGACGGAACTCTCACAGAGGCATATGACGGAGCTCTCACAGAGGCATATGACGGAGCTCTCACAGAGGCATATGACGGAACTCTCACAGAGGCATATGACGGAACTCTCAGAGGCATATGACCGAGCTCTCACAGAGGCATATGACGGAGCTCTCACAGAGGCATATGACGGAGCTCTCACAGAGGCATATGACGGAACTCTCACAGAGGCATATGACGGAGCTCTGACAGAGGAATATGACGGAACTCTCACAGTGGCATATGACGAAACTCTCAGAGGCATATGACGGAGCTCTCACAGAGGCATATGATGGAACTCTCACAGAGGCATATGACATAACTCTCAGAGGCATATGACGGAACTCTCACAGAGGCATATGACGGAGCTCTCACAGAGGCAAATGACGGAGCTCTCACAGAGGCATATGACGGAACTCTCACAGAGGCATATGACGGAGCTCTGACAGAGGCATATGACGGAGCTCTCACAGAGGCATATGACGAAACTCTCAGAGGCATATGACGGAGCTCTCACAGAGGCATATGACGGAACTCTCACAGAGGCATATGACGAACTCTCACAGAGGCATATGACGGAACTCTCACAGAGGCATATGACGGAACTCTCAGAGACATATGACGGAGCTCTCACAGAGGCATATGACGAAACTCTCAGCGGCATATGACGGAGCTCTCACAGGGGCATATGACAGAACTCTCAGAGGCATATGATGGAACTCTTACAGAGGCATATGACGGAGCTCTCACAGAGGCATATGACGGAACTCTCACAGAGGCATATGACGGAACTCTCAGAGGCATATGACAGAGCTATCACAGAGGTATATGAAGGAACTCTCACAGAGGTATATGACGGAACTCTCACAGAGGTATATGACGACTCTCTCAGAGGCATATGACGGAGCTCTCACAGAGGCATATGATGGAACTCTCACAGATGTATATGACGAAACTCTCAGAGGCATATGACGGAGCTCTCACAGAGGCATATGACGGAACTCTCACAGAGGCATATGACGGAACTCTCAGAGGCATATGACGGAGCTCTCACAGAGGCATATGACGGAACTCTCACAGAGGCATATGACGGAACTCTCACAGAGGCATATGACGGAACTCTCAGAGGCATATGACGGAACTCTCACAGAGGCATATGACGGAGCTCTCGCAGGGGCAGCATATGACGGAGCTCTCACAGAGGCATATGACGGAGCTCTCACAGGGGCATATGACGGAGCTTTCAGAGGCAGCATATGACGGAGCTCTCGCCGGGGCATATGACGGAGCTCTCGCAGAGGCATATGACGGAGCTCTCACAGGGGCATATGAAGGAGCTTTCAGAGGCATATGACGGAACTCTCACAGAAGCAAATGACGGAGCTGACAGAGGCATTTGACGGAGCTCTCACAGAGGCATATGACCGAACTATTAGAGGCATTTGACGGAGCTGACAGAGGCATATGACGTAGGTCTCACAGAGGCATATGATGGAACTGACAGCGCTCTCACAGTGGCATGACGGAGCTCTCACAGAGGCATATGACTGAGCTGACAGAGCTCTCACAGAGGCATATGACGGAACTGACTGAGGCATATGATGGAGCCGACAGAGCTCTAACAGAGGCATATGACGAAACTCTCAGAGGCATATGACAGAACTCTCACAGAGGCATATGACGGAACTCTCAGAGGCATATGACGGAGTTCTCACAGAGGCATATGACGGAGCTCTCACAGGGCATATGATGGGAGCCCTCACACGGGCATATGACAGAGCTCTCTCAGGGGCATATGACGGAGCTCTCACAGAGGCATATGACGGAGCTCTCACAGGGGCATATGACGGAACTCTCACAGAAGCAAATGACGGAGCTGACAGAGACATATGACGGAACTATCAGAGGCATATGACGTAGGTCTCACAGAGGCATATGATGGAGCTGACAGAGCTCTCACAGAGGCATATGACTGAGCTGACAGAGCTCTCACAGAGGCATATGACGAAACTCTCAGAGGCATATGACGGAGCTCTCAGAGGCATATGAAATCAACAGGGATTGTGTAGCTCTATAAAGTAAATCTACCATAATCAGCTCTATTCTGCAGATCGGACATACAACCTGGGGTGTAATTGTGGGACTTCCGACTTGTGGTTAATTTTTTAGTGACCTTTTCAGACGTGCAGACTTGACTTCTGTGTCATATTTTGCCACTTGGACACATACACCCCTCTGTGACATTTTTATTACTTTAAATGAACCTATATGAAGCATTACACCCTGTTATACTGACTGAAGGGCATTTGCTTGTGACCAGCCACACAAGCAAAATAGGCTACAGAAGGTAAGATTGTATGTCTAAAAAGGCTCAACCAATCAGATTGCAGGATGTTTGACAAGTGTGTTAGAATTAACATTTAAATATATGTCTACTGTTGGTGCTCTATTCTCACAATATTTTCTCTTAAAGATGGATTTCTACAGAAAATGAAAAACAAGATTGATTTTCAGGTATTTTATTGGCATTATCGCACTATCAAAAGAACAAATTATGGTGAGATACAAAGAAGAACCAATATACATTTTAATTTGTAACTAACACAGATTTTAATTTTTTATTAAACATATTTTTAATCAATATATTAGTAACCACCTAACCAATCGTGAATATGGTTTATCTCTGGTTTCAGAGGTCAACATCCAGTGTTCTCCCCAGGAATTTCTCAAGGCATGTCATTTTTATCAGAGAAAATATCCTTCAGATTGTATCCTTATACATGACCGCTATATGTATGTGTAGTTTGTCAGAACGACACTTGATCTATATAAGAAATAGGCTAGTGATTCTATATATTGTGTTTTAAACTGATTTAAATTAAACAAAAATGAAATAATTAAAATGTGTTACATTACTTTTCAAAATTAAGGCCATCTGTGGTGTCAGAGGTCAACATCTGACAGTAAGATGGGAGAATATTAAATGAAACAATTCATATTAAATTCTTTATATATATAGCAAAGTCAAAAAAAACTTCTGAAGGACTTTTCAAATCTGCGCGATCCTTGAAACCACTACGCTTCATCCTCACCTCACCTCTAGAAATGAGACAGAATTGGGTTTAAAACCACCATCATGAGCAATAATAAATACAATGAAAGACTAGCAGGGAAATATGCCCCTAGAAGGTAGGTGCAACTTACAAGTTTACAAATAGGAAAAAAAAAAAAATCCTTCACATACAAAATACTACTTAAATTGGGTTTAATGGTACACAGGCACAAACAGATTGTATGGGCCATATGGAGAAAATGAATGTTTTTTTTCCAACCTTTTAAAATAAAAAACCTAATCCTTTTTGTACCTTATTTGGTGAAAGTTAAGATGAATTGGGTTGTATATAGCACCAACACATACAGTTTATACTGCCATTACAGGAATGAATGTTCCAGGTCCACTCTCCATTTAAATCGATATAAAATATACAGTATACAGAATGGACCTAGAACCTTATCACATACAGAGTGGCTGCAAATTCTGTTGTAATCACTCCATGTTTCGCTGTAGCCACGACCATTGTCTTCTATCACCACTCAAGTAGCAACTGAATCAATACAGGGATGATGATGAAGGCCTTTAATGAACATGAACTGATTTGGGGTTTTAAGGCGCACCAACACATGAAAGGTAACAATTATGAACATGCCAGGCTTGTCCTCCATGTACATCGAGATAAAATATGGAGAACGGGCCTAGAACCTTGAACTGCGGAGTTGCTGCAAATTCTATTTTAGACACTCCATTTACGCTGGAGCTACGTTATAATTTTTCTGCCACAGCTCTAGTGATATGAGCGAGATGGCACCTGAAACAATGCAGGGGTCATGATGAAGACCTTTAAAGGGACACATGGCAATCTTGATTTTTTAAAAACTAGCGGCGTCCCGTTAGTTTTTCTTCATAAATTGCATTTGTTCCACCATTAATGTTAATTATAAGAATTGTATTAAGCCATTTGTTTTTGCATATTATTAATTTTTGATATTATTGCATCAATAATATATTAAAAGTTATATAGTATAATAAGACAAAATAGTGAATAATTAAAAATTGATTTATTTAAATGTAACCAGGATAAAAGTAAAAATGATTACTGGATATATAAATCTAGACACCCATTTCAAATACTTTTGATTGCTGTGTGTCCCTTTAATGAGCATCTTCAAGATTGCCGTGTGTCCCTTTAATGAGCATGAACAAAAAATGATAAAATGAACATGATTTTTTGGGGGGGGGGGGGGGGGGGGGGGGGGGGTGTGTACCCCTCCAACAGGATCTGCAGTGGCCCTATTCTTTGACCCGTAACCACACGGGGCTAATGAACATGAATCAGGAGGCGACAGCAGGAATGACGATTCCAGGCCCACCCTCCATTTACATCAAGATAAAAGATGCAGAAAGGCGCCCTAGAATTGTTTCACCTGCAGAGTTGCTGCAAAGTATTCAATTTATTGCTATAGCCACCATAATTTTTTTTCTGCCACCACTCAAATAGTACCTGGAACATTGCAGGGACAATGAAAACCTTAAATGAACATGAATTGCGGGGGCTACACCCTCTGATTGGATATGCAGTGGCCAAACCATATATGGGTTTGGTGTTGTTGAAATACAAATTCTTAAAACGACAACAATGAACACTGTTTGAAACATTTTTCATCATTAAGTCAATTATGTACACAGACAAACAATACTAATTTGGCAAAACACTTCACATTTCTTCACACAGCCACTCTTCTATGAATAAAATTTTATAAAGCAAGATTTAACTGGTATAAAAATATTTAACCTTAAAAATTGGTTAACAAAAATTATATTTACATGTTTTCTTCTTCAATCACCAATGAAGTAAATGTACAATATACACTTCTGTGTTTTAACATTAACTTTTAATTAAACAGTACAAAGTACTTTGATCACAACTTAATTAATCCTTTAACTAAAATTTGGAACTTAACTTCAACTTCCAGTCAGGTTCCTCACTCACATTACTATATATAACCCACAACACATTGAAAGACCATATATGAACACAGTATGTATATCTCACCGTGTATAAATAGCGTACCTTCACAATTATATACATGATTTTATCATACACATTTAAAACCAGAGTCAAAACCTCCGAGAAGCCTCTGTAGTTGCTACTTAAACATGTACATCTATGTTTCACAACTTCTAAATATATTAAGAATGTGTGTTACATCATACCTCAATCTTCAATGCAGTCACTCAAAATAAATAACAATTAATCCTTCAATGCAAACACATTAAAACTTTAGTTTTTTCCCCCTCTTGCATGTGGACAGAAATGAGTATGGTTTAAGGCCAAACAAAAAAATATGTGTGGTTCAGGTAAACTGGTCAAAAAAATAAGCATGAGGTAGGTAGTTTTTTTTTTCTTTCTCAATAATGAATTCAATTCTGATAATGAATTTATTATGTTAATTACTATACATTGAGTTCGATTTTTCTTGCATTATTAACAATTTTTTAATAAAAAGTTTTAGAGTCGGACGGGTTACCTGAACCACACATATTTTTTTTGGCCTAATCTATTTCTTACATCATAAATACAAATGTTTCTGTGTTGTTTCAATGCAATGTTAAATGTAATCTGAATCACTCATTACCTCGTCTCCTGATAAAAATTAACATTATTCGCACATGGCACATATTTTCAAAAACTTTTACTATTCCCCAACCCCTCTCACCAAGATTCTTATACATGCAATGAAAATCATGCACTTCTAATCTCTAATCACTAAAAACATGTAAAAGCACTGGCTATCATTTTCGGAAAAAGGTTCAGGTCACTTAAAAAATTTACATGGCACTATAAATTTCTCATTTTTACAAACCCAATGGGTATGACTTATCAATATTTGTAATTTAAAAAAATAAAACATAATCTTGAAAAGGTATAAAACTATAACAAATACGAAAGTAATAATGTCTCTTTGAGTCAGCAGTCACTCCTGTTGTTTCCTCTGAATCTAGTATCAGATGTACATTCACGAATGTCAAGTTCTATCTTTAACAATGTGGATTCTCCATCTTCTGTAAGTTTGTACATGCTTTTGTTTTCTCGTTTAATTCCAGCATTAGTAACTTCAGGAGGTACCGAGTTTTTATTTTAATAGGGATTCCATCCTTTAAGATAGGTGACATTATTCTGCATAGCTTACATGTTCCCTCTCATGGTCCTAGCTCCCTTCTAATCACCAACTGGCACGATCTACCTTTATTTCAGAATTATCTTTTTTCTTTTTTCTTTTTTCTTTTTTTTTAATACTTTTTCTTTTAAGAACAGTATCTTACATGAAGCATGCAACTTTCCTCTGTCGGTCTCTGCTAATCCTTTATTGGCACAATCTAACTATTTCTGGATGATCCGTCTCTATTTTGGTACGCTTTCTTTTAAGAACAGTTTCTTATATAGCAGCAAGTTTCCTCTCCTGGTACCTGCTCCCTCCTAATTGATCTATCCATGTTAATTTTGCAACCTGTCTCTATTTTGGTAAGCCGTCCTTCAAAATGGCTGATATGAGAACCTTGTCCTGCATTGTGTGTTCTAGTTCTCTCTCATCCAACTTCAATGTCACCTGAAAATACACAGACCAAGATGTTAACAAACAACAATTTACAATATAGGTATCTAAACAGATCAATCGACACAAAGAAGGAAAGGTAAAGAGTTGTTATTAAACTAATAAATAAAATACCTGCTTCCTTTCTTTTCCAATTAATTATAAGGCCAAATAAAATTATATGTGTGGTTCCTATTACATGTTAAAAAAATAATAGGGTAGGTACTAAGGGAAAATATTTTTTAAAGGACTAGGTATGATAAGGGACAAAATTGGCCCCCAATATTGAACGTTTTAATGCACAAGTTTTGAATATCTAATTTAGCTTTAAATGAACTGAATCAATATTAAAACACATTACAAGTTTGTCTGAAGGCTCTAAATGAGTTTAAGAGCCTCACAAACAAGGCCTTTTCTTTCAAAAAATGACATTTTGTTCATTTTCAGCAGTTTTTGGTCTTGGAAATACAGAGCGCACTCTCGAGCACATCTGATTTTTTGTTGAAACAGTATAGCGATGCATCATAAGCCAAAAAACTGTGTGTGCTCGGAGGTGCGCTCTATATTTTTAGGATCAAAATCTTGCCCAGAAGGTCCAATATCTACAAAATATAACAAAATTACCGTTTTTTGAGACCCTATTAAATCTTTTAGATAAATAAAAATATATTCTGAAGTTAGAATATGACCAATTTACTTCAATATGCACAACAGATTATATGTAAATATTATTTTTTTACATTTTGAATATATTGGGGGCCAAAATACCCCATTATCATACCTTGTCCTTTGAGTTTTTTTCCCCACTGAATATTCTTAAAACCTACTTAACTACCGTGAATACATATTTGTTGATATATCAGGTACAGAACATATACTCTCCTTTGCATCGGTTATTAATTCCTATGTAATATTTCGTATTTTAAACGAAGTGGTAAATACGCTCGCTGACTAGGGAGCGTACAGAACAGATGGAACTTAACACAAATTTCTTTTTCCTTCATTTTTTTTTTTTTGCATAAAATGTTTTAGGGTTGGCCTTTAAAAACAGGGTCGACAGAACCACATATATAATTTTATTTGGCCTAATAGTCAAAATTATATGACAGTCCCTTCTAACACACTCACACAAATAATCATACAATGCCAATTTTTAGGGCAAAATTAATGTTTTTAAATGTGAGACAAGTGATTTTTTGGGCAAGGCAAGTGACTTTTGAAAAGCCACTTGCCCTGAGCATGTGAATAACCATAATATTCCCAAAGCCCTGAATGGAAAGACAATTGTTTAGTTAGGCCACAAAAAATTAATTACCTGGTTCTCAGGCCACTTTTTCTGAGAAGAGATGCGGGCGGGCGCATTTTTTTTTTACAATTTTACAGTGGTCAACAGACACGCGGGCGATTTTTTTTTTATCCAAACTTTTAATTCCAATACATGTATTGATGCAAAATATCTCGAAATACATGTGCAATAACCAGTTGGATCAGCTCATCTCTATTGTCGATCATTACCTTACCATTTCTTCCCGACTTATGCTTTTTCAATCACAATAAGTCTGTATATTTGTATTTATTGCATGTTGTTGTGAGACTTTGTCGATTAGACGCTTGAATAAATCGCCTGTTCTGTAGCACCTACTAGTTCCAAGCGTCTCACTCTCCTAGATTGGTACCCGTACGACTGCAACACTCACAAGCTAGCGAGCAGAGCGGCAGATAGTCGGCCGCGCACCAGTCTACCGACAAGGGGATTCCCCTGAGGTAGTTACATGTAAAAACCAGAACAAACTTTTATGCCGAACTTTTTTCCCGAAATTTAGTTAGCGCATTTCCAATTTTTATTTTATTACTTTTGAGATAAAATCGGCAATGCGGCACCAAAAAAAGACATGCGGGCGGGCCTGAGAACCAGGTAATTAATTTTTTATGGCCTTACATTTCCCCCCAAATTTAAGCAACTGATAAATATGAAGTGGCAGGCATGTGGTTTTCCTTATCTTGATAATCCCATGCTTCTGTTTCCAATAAAATTCTCACAAAATTATTTATTTGAATGGTGTTTCACATCAGTGTTAGCACATGCTAGGCCATATATGACGGTCACATGCTAGGCCATATATGACGGTCACATTTTTTGTGGTAGATGCAGACCACTTTTTCTGGAAAGAACCAGTACTGTAATATGCCTCCTGCTATTCGTAAGAATGGACACTCTCTCACTTGACAAGTCAAGCTCCCAGTGGGATTCGCACCCGCAGCAGTGAGAGGCGACAAGGTTTTGGATGCAGTGGCTTTACTATAACAGCCACGGAGGTGCTACAGAAAAAACCCTGATCCCAATTAGAACAGAAACAGTGGTGTAATATACTGCTATACCAACTGCTTACCTTGAACATTCTTGTCTCTTTCGCCTTCTTTACACCCAGAATGCCCCTGGCCTCTAGTAGCGTGATAATGCCCTGGAATTCGGATTGGTCAAGGGCGGTCATCTGACGATTTTTACACACTTTACAGTAGACATCATGCAACTAGAAGTGGAAACAAAAACATATATTTGGTAGTTGTAAACATTCATAAAAGTAGTACAAGTAGTATAGTTTTAGAATTACCTTCTAGAATATCATATTAACCCGCTAAATGTATATAATGGACTGTTCTTTCTTTGAATTAAGACCATTTCATTTATGGGACATAAGGGTGTTTTGGGGGAAATGACTGAAAAGCAGCTGAACATTGTAAACCTATTATAGTCGTGCTTAGCGGGTTAAGGGTTAACAGTGTAATGGTTTTCTATCCCAGACCTATATAGGATAATAAAGGGACAAACTTGAATTTTCTAAAACTTTCGGTATCCCGTTTGTCTTTCTACATTATTGCATATTACAAGTATTTGAATACTTTTTTCTGCATATTACTGATTAAATTGCACCAATAATATATAAATTTAAACGTATGGTAGAATAATTTTTTATTACCTTTTATTTAAATAACTGCCCTACTGGCAGGTTTAACCAGTATAGGGCTATTTCATTAAAACATACCCGGGACCCCAGGAAGGCAGTTTAATAAGCATGTAACTCACCTTTCCGACTGTCACCTCCTTCATCTTGCCCTGTTTGAGCATCAACAGCAGACTACACACGACTAGTTTCTGCTGTAGGGGTATGGTTTCCTGATTCTGCGCCGTGGTACTGCTCCCATACACTTCCGACAACACGTTGTTGATGTGCTGCACGCTGATCTTCTTTGGCACGTGCTGCAACTGCTTAACTGGACTATTTGACACTGAAAATTAAGTACAAGCATTTCAAGGTTTTTGTTACGTTCAATTTGGATTTTTCGTGCTCGTTTAGATGTGAATACAGTTTGAAAAGTGTAGGGCTATTTGGAGGCATCTCAAAACTTTAACCAAGATGGTGAATGTTGTTTAACGGCCCATCAACACAGTATAGGTTATCCAGAGCCGACCCAGAGAGAGGGGAAGGATACATAGGAGTCCGGGAACCGTGCCCTACTCTTATTATCGAATAGATTCCTATGGTTCTTTAACGTGCTTGGAGGACAGACCGATACACGGGACCGCCCGGCTTACGTCCCCATCCGACGGAAGAGGCTAAGGGAAAGCGTCTTGCCCAAGAAAACACCGACAGAACTCAGTGGCACCACGGAGGATTGAACCCGGGAGCTCCGGTTACAAATCCGCCGCGCTACGCCAGCCCTCTTTACTAAGATGTGTCTGAACTGCTAAGAAACGGAGCTAACAGGAATCTATGCAGTATAAAAAATGGGATAAAGTCATCCAAGGTGTGAACGTACATAACTCATCACGATCAAATAGCTTTCAATATGCCTGACACATATTAGGACAATGTTTTTTTAATACAAAATATTTTATAGACCAATTTCATAAAATAGGCGCCTTTCCATTCAGACCATATTTAATATTAAAATACCTGAAGCTGTTGATTTCAACACCCGCTGACTCTTTACGTCAGTCTCCACCAGTTCTACGGCTCGCCGGCACACATCCAGCGCCTTACGCATATCACCAGCCACTGCCGAGATCTTTCTGGCACAAAACTGTATAGCTGTGGAGTCCACACACGATAAACCATCTACTTCCAACTGTTAATTGAAATTTATTTATGGATTTGTTATTACAATGTTGCCTTCATAATATATTATCGCATGTGCAATAACATGGGATAACGTCATGCAATATTAACTGAAATTGAATAATGGAAATAACAAAGGGTTTAAGATATGTGTTAGTGTATTTATAGTGCATCGACAATATAATGGTTAATGTTCAGTAAACTTATAATTTATTAAATATAATTTCCATCCATCCGAGTAATTGAAGTGGGCTTTGTTCAAAAACTTTTTTATTTTTCTTAATTTACATAGTGACCAATAGGTTCACAATCACCATTCTATGCTTCATCTGCATATATATTAACATAAAACAAGAACATGTTGGACTTCCGTAATTCGATTGTCCAATGGAGTGGCAATGATGAAAAAATCAGAAGCAGTAGTTACCATAATATTTTTTTTTTAAAAAAAGCCCAGTGGATATGCAGCATTACATCTGGACAACTGAAAATTCTAAAAGATGGGCGATATTTTAAACATGTGTTTTGGCCTATAAATAGGTGGAAGCTTACATCTTTAATTCTATCTTTCAAAATGGCTGAGATCTGTTCCTTTGTATATGGTGCAAAGTTCAGTAGCTGTGGTTGGCATTTGGGTCGGGCCTGTAATCGTGGTAATATCCGATCTGTTAAATCCAGGGCGTTGGCGATACCTGAAACATTAATTCAGTATATGTTAAAGTGTATTTCCTAACTGTTGTCTCCTGGATTATCAGGTTATTTTATGTTTTTAACATTAATTGAAGTGCATTTTTACATTTTACCGATGATCGATTAGACTTTCATAATCTATCATCGTAATCGTAACCGTTGATCGAGTACAAACAATTAATCAGTACATCATTACTAGATGGCCATGGCCACCAAGTAAATTGAAGTTACAATAAAGAAATCATCATTACTCCATGTCGGGTCGATGAGAGAAACAAACCACTCATCGAAGGTTTGCAGGCCTCCCCCCCTCTTATATAACAAGATGCCATTAAACGGCATCTTCTTCTCGCAAAATAAGCATTCTTCCCACTCTAAATTTCTCTTTTTCCCCCTAGCAAAAAGTCCCCCCCTTGAAATAAGTTGTCAGCTGTTATAAACAATAAAGATGGTGACCGTTCTACCAGTTGTAACAAGTATACGGCGGGGGATTTTCGACGAGGTTACTCGATTACGACAATATGTTGGATGACTAGCCTAAGCGCGACCGTCAATTAGTAGCCTACAATAAATTTGAGTTCAATTGAACTCACCGGATTTTTACGGCATCGGTTTTCATACGACCAAATTATGGCAACACAACAATGTTGTATAATTGGAAGTTACACTAAAACAATGATTATCTGATGCAAAAGAATTACAACACAACTGTTGATTGTTTAAGCATTGAATCAGCATATGATCAAATTAACGATAAGAGTGTCATCTTCGTTGTCAGAAGATTGTAAATTTATCAGAGACCGAGTCAGGGTGTGAACAACCAGTAGAAGTGCACTCCTCTCCTCCAAACAAAAAGTCTAAAACGGGAGTCCATGATGGAAGGTTGTCATATTGTGCAAAATATGAAAGTAGATTTCAATGGCTGTATTATAACTGGGACGAATACGACAGATTATTATTAGCAGTTATATACGGTTAACAAGACATGACTTACATCTTAGTAAATGTTGTCACGTCATATCTGGTTGATGATAGGAAGGTCACAAGAAAAATAGTTTAAATAAGTTAACCATAGCAGGTCAATAAAAAAAAGATACATGTACATATTAAATAGTTATCTGCAACAAGCGTCTTGTTTATGGTGTTATTTCTTTGTTTACTTACCAACAAGTATAAGTCTTGATTTTGGAATTGACGGCAACTCAAAGATGGTGTACAGTATTTCCTGATTTTTACTATCCAACTGGTCAATTTCATCCAAAACCATTACTCTATAATGTACAAAAAATATAGTTAACCATTACTCATGTACAAAATATATTCAATGCAAAAACAAGGTGCATTTTTTTATATGTTTTTAAGGGCTATTCCACCAAATTATACTCGTGACCCCAGGAAGGCAATTTAATAAACATCTATGGGTGGGTGTTCAATTTTAAAACCGCTTTCCTCAGTCCCAGGTACGTTTTAATGGAATAGCACAAAGTTACAATTTATCAAGTGTTATCTCGACCAGATAAAAACTTAACATCTGGACAAGCAATTGTTAACCAACATGCAGCAACAGACCATGTCACATTTAAGACAGGTGAGTGTAAAAGTGGTTGTGCAACAATATCCTATGACACAAGCTTATCTGATGTAGATGTTTTAGTACTGCAACAATTACAGTTTCTATTCTAGGACGAGCTATTTTCTATGAGATCGCGCTTTTTTTTAAAAGCCTAATGCGCGCTGATCGCGTGTACAAACGTAGAAAAAACAATTCAATTATGACAAATATGCATGCGACATTGTAATCCGTAAATTTTAACTAAATGGAGACACATTCTGATTATCAGAGCTAGTATTGATCATCTCGAACGCTCGATTGTAAATACAAACGTTAGGACATGCTTGGTTTGCCTTGCGGTTGCAGACATTATTTTCGTTAGTTTTAAAATTTGTAAAATTGTTGTTTACAGTCACCTGTACGGCAAATTTAAAAGGTATCTGTCAGTTCATGTGTTTTCACATATTCTCCCCTGCTTTTTTAAAATCCCCCATATTTTTCAAGTATAGGGGGGAAAATTCCCCCTACTTTTCGATTTCTAGAATAGACACTGCAATTACCTATTAATTCTACCAGATTCAAAATGATGACAACGTTAAGGAAGATGACTTACATTGATGGGCCTTCGCTTGTTAAGACTCGCTCCACAGCCCTCTGCCGTTCTTTAGCTGTTGGAGCATTTTTACCCGTAATGTCAGAGTAAAGTTTGCCATATACTGTGGCAGAGTTGTCCAGGGTCATACAGTTAAGGTACACGGTCTTGCAGCTGTGTACACCCTGAAACAGAATTAAATGTGAATACTTTGGCAAAAATAATTAATACGATTTCATTGATTCACTTTCTGAAGGAAAAAAAAGCCCATTTCATGAAATTCAATGATAAAACAAGAGGCCCAAGAGGGCCCGTGGACGCTCTACTTGCTAACATGGCTCTTATAACATCAATAAAGCGAATGACTGCAATTTACGTTTTTTTTTTAAAGTTTTGGGCAAAATACAGCATTTTTAACTAAATCAAGGGCAATAACTAAAAAATCTGGTAAAGTTTGTTAAAGATCAGATGAAAAATGAAGGCTAAATATAGCATTTTAACGAAATCAAGAGTCATAACCCCGCTGTAACTGGTCCGATATGGCTGGTTTTCCACCTTGCCCGAGCTTTCAGTGATATTAACAATCTGGTAAAGTTTGGTAAAGATCAGATGAAAAATGAAGGCCCTATCGTATTGAGGCAAAATATAGCATTTTTATCTAAATCAAGGGCCATAACTCTGCTGTTACTGGTCCAATCCGGCTGGTTTTCGAACTTGTCCAGCGTTCATTGATATTAACAATCTGGTAAAGTTTGGTAAAGATCGCATGAAAGATGAAGGCCCTATCGTCTTAACGAGGCAAAATATAGTTTTTAACTAAATCATGGGCCATAACTCCGCTGTTACTGGTCCGATCTGGCTGGTTTTTGAACTTGTCTGAGCTTTCGTTGATATTAAGTTAACAATCTGGTAAAGTTTGGATGAAAAGTGAAGGCCCATTTGTCTTAACGAGGCAAAATATAGCATGTTTAACTAAATAAAGGGCCACAACTCCACTGGTACTGGTCCAATCTGGCTAGTTTTCAAACCTGTCCCAGCTTTCATCCCCATTAGCAATCTGGTAAAGATCGGATGAAAAATGAAGGCCCTATCGTCCTAATAAGGCAAAAAATAGCATTTCCAACTAAATCAAGGGTCATAACTCCGCTGGTACTGGTCAGATCTGGCTGTTTTTCGAACTTGTCCGAGCTTTCATTGATATTAACAATCTGATAAAAGTTTCGTAAAGATCAGATGAAAAATGAAGGCCCTGTCGTCTTAACGAGACAAAAGTTAACGTCGGACAGACGGCGGAGACAACTCGCCATCCCATAAGCTCTGCTGGCCCTTGGCCAGGGGAGCTAATAACATGCCTTAACAATTTTCTTACAGAAACCCCGAGTCAAATGTAGAAGGTTGTACTATTAAATTGATGCATATTCAATGATTGGGCAGATTTATTTAAACAGGGATTTTTCTGCATTTTTGGAAGTGGTGCCAGGGTCCTTTTGAATTGGGAAAATGCGCGTGAAATCTACAAATTGGGAAAAAGAATAATCATACTATATTACATAGAAATCACAGACCTTTCAAGACTTGCATGTCAAACATAACGATGAACAAACAAAAAAATTCTTCATACATCTAAGTTACCTTTAATTCGTCAATGATATGTGTGAGCACGGCAGTTTTTCCCGTGCCAGGTGCTCCGGAAATGTACAGGCTACCGGCAGTTTTCTTCGTCATATGACCTTTCAGGAACCCTTTGATCTCAGCCATCTCCTTATCGCGGCCCACTAGTCGCTCGGGTTTTGCGGTATGAAAGGACTGCTTGGCTTGGTGGTAGGCGACACCTGAAAATGATAAATGGGCAAGTTAATAATGAAACAGTAGGCATATAATGTATTTACAGTTTAGTATGGGAGCGATCGATGAAAACGCTCAAGTGCAAACTAACAGCATTTGCCAAGATGTGCTTACACCTTAACAGGCCAAAATTGAAAGGAACACTATTTTAGATACTGGATTATTTTCTCAACATCATTGTTGAAGGTAGCAACAGAAACTATATATAGAGAGAATATTATGTCTTTTACTATCAAGTTTATTAGACGAGGCTTAGAAAATGTAGAATGGCGAGGCTCTGCCAAGGCATTCTTCGTTTTTGTGCCGAGCCTAATAAACTTGATAGTAAAAGGCACTGACATAATATACTATTTATCATGTAGATTATCCACATTTTATGGATGAATTATTATTATTATCTATTTCGCAGAATGTTACGCTTATCGAGGACGTGCCATGTCGTTATTTTTTTTATGACGTCAGATAATGTTATGTACAATAAACGTGGAGTGATTCTGCATTGATTTGCTTTACTGGTCGGTGCCTAATAAAGCAAAATTTATTAGGTCATCTCTTTATTCGGCAGAAAAGTGCATATCTGCATGATAAATATGTACTTACAGTCTGGTCGTCCCATTCTCATCACTGGTGACCGTTTCAATGGACTGTTGGCTTTCAGACATTTCCTTGACAACACTGGCGTGTAAGAATTATCGCTTTTCACCTTCAAGGGACTACTTTTGACTGGACTACTTTTCAGTGGACTGTTCTCCAGATGTTTGCGTTCAGATAAAATACTTGATTTTGTTGCATCTAGGACGCCTGCAAGGTAGAAAAATAAATATGTTTTAGCATTAAATGATGGCAGGTGTTTGTCTATAGAGATTACATTCTGAACAATATGAAATTTTTTAATATGGCTTTAAATTAGACAAGTACTTTTTGATAACTCTGAACACATAACTTCTGCAAAAAAAATCATCAGCTACTTGGGTAGTAAAATTGTGCGTAAAGATGCAGGCGTATTATCTGCTCTACTCATGAAAACCGTGCCATAATCCATTAGTGTCAAGATGCCTCCTTACCAGGGTAGTACTAACCTTCACTATCGACCGATGACACTTGTATACACAGGTTGTTTTTTTGGCTGTTTTTATAGCCGAAATTCGGTCATATTCCCAATGCCAAAACATATATTTTTTTCCCAATTAAGAGGAAAAAATTCAAGTGTGCCAATCCAATGATTGGGGTTCAAAAGCTTATAAATTCTTCTATTTTTCTTGGTGACAAAAAACAGTATTAAAGATATAATTATGAAAGGAATGCTTTAGTTTATATTTTTCCGAATTTTATTAAAAATCGCGCTAAAATTCCCAATTCCGGGGATATGGGTCATGTTCCCAAAATCATGAAAAAAAAGCCCTGAAAACGGCTTACACTGGTAATTTATATGGAAGCCATGTTTAATCGATTAATGATCGATCATGAATTTTCAACCGATTCCCAACACTAATATACGCCCATTGTTGGCAAGGTTGAGTTAAAGGGATTCAAAAATATCAATCAGATAGTTATGGGCCTTTATAAGATGTATTCATTGAATCATGCTGAAGATGTGTGCAAAGTTTCATTGTTAAGTGATAAGCCACAATTACTTGAAAAAAGGCAAGGTTAAGTTTCAGGTTTCAAAGGGGGAATAATTCAAAAAAGTATTAACCGGAGGTATGGACCTTTATCAGATGTATTCATCAGATATGTTGATGATGTTGCATTGTTTTAGACTTTATTCTTTAAAAGTTATTAGCCTGGGCTCTTCTTTTGTCATCGTCACTCGCCACAGGCAAACCAAATTGCAAATGGTGAAACTTTTGTCCAGTGCTTTCGTCGATGTGGCGAAAATCATTCTGACCCATGTAAACTGACGGCTGGCATTGGCGAAAAAAAAGTCCATGGTCACAGCCATGTTTTTTTGAAAATTCTTGTCGGGTTCTCGGTGTTTACAGAAGAGCTAAAATCTATAGACTGTTTTACGACCTTTGCTCTTTATATTACAGAGATTATTTTACATAGCGACGTCGTTAAAGGGTTAACAATGTTGTGTTGTAAACCTTCTCGCCTCTCACTGCTGTGGGTTCGATTCCCACTGGGACCTCGACTTGTAAGTGAGGAAGTGTTGATTATTACTGACGGCGAGAGGTGTACAGTACTGGTTCTACCCAGGAAAATTGGGTGGTCTGCCACCACCACCAAAAAATACTGACTGTCATATATATATAACCTTACAAGTGTTGAAAATTATGTAAAAAGAACAAAGTTGAAACAAATGGACTAAATCATTAAATCAGGTACCTATGTTTCCTGCATTTTCATTCGAAACTTTTGCAGCTGCAAATTTAACTGCCAAGCTGCTTCTGATTGGAGTCTCGTCCCTCCGTCTTGGTTCTGGACAGTTTTCCTTTGTCTTCTTACTTGGACTAGGTGTACTTTGAAGCGGATGGTTTTCTGTATCTTCAACTAAAAATCAATTTATAGTTGTAGTAGTAAGACACACAATGATGAATAGCGATAAAAAAGTATCACATAATAGGTCACCCGTAATAAATAGTTTGCCGTTTCCCTACCCATGATTTCGTGTGTGGGTAAGTAGTTGTTGTTCTTTTTTTAAGACAGTAAAAGCATTATGAAATTAAAGAAAAATATTCTAAAGATAGTAACAAAACTATCTGTTGACCTAGAATTGCTATAAAACGTCTTTGGAAGGGCACTTTATAAATGGTTAGGTAGAGAAACAGCAACCAACAATTGTTTAGGAATAGGAATATTTTGTGACTTCGAAAATATGCAAATTTCTTATTCAGCCTTTTCAGCTGTTATATTACCTTCTCCCAAACGTTTCCGTGGAGATGACAGAAGGGTCTCCGGGGTGTAGGCTGGGTTATTCTCCTGGTCGACATCTTCACGCCGAACAGAGCGTCTTGTAGATCGAGATGATTTGGTAGAGGTATTATTTTGTTGAGTGGGTGTGGCATTTTTTTGTGACCTTGTGATCTTTTTAACCCTGAACTCAAGTTTGCGCTGAACTTGTGCTGAAGACATGATCTGAATCATAAAACAGTGGTATGTCGATTAGCATGAACAGTTGTCCAGATCAGCATGAACAGTTGTCCAGAACAGCTGGTCTAGCTCAAAGCTCCATTAAAAAGCCAAAAACAGGAAAGAACCCCACATAAAAAAAATTATGTAAAGGCTCTCAATAGACCATCTCAAAAATTGAAAACAAATACACATTTTTATAACAGCTGTTGGATCTTTTTTTTATACTTTCAGTCATTCATATGTTGAATTAGATTAAGAACCCATATAGGATGTTTCGTCCTAAATACCTATTCCCAAAGGACGTTTTTTCCCTGTTGATTAATAATAATAATAATAACTATCTCAATGATTTTTTAAATATATTGTGTAAAATGTCTAAAATGCAAGTAAAACATGTTATTTATATCCAGAATGTTTTTTTCTTTATAAACGGGCCAATATTCGGCCCTTCCCTTAGCAAAATACCTTCTTTTTGCCCTTCTCTCCCCTAAATAACTGGCATCATTTCCCACTCTTACTTTCTTGACATTTTTATGTTTGGCATACGTTTATAGATCTGAAGAGTTTATCTAAAAATGTACCTTTTTGCATATATGTGCACGCCCAAATCTTTAATTCCTGCCTAATCACTGTTCCCCTTATACCTTGAAATCACACGATCGTTTCCCCTTTATCTAAAAAACAAAACAAGCTTGTTTCACCCTATTCATGGGCCTGGGTCTATTCCACAATTTCCAAAAAAATAAAATCCTGGTCAATTTTGTAAATGCTATTATTGGCTGAGGTTGAATAAAATATGTTCACCCACTTTAGTGAAGATTACAACCAACCACAGACCTAATAACAAATATTAATATGTCTGTGAATCAACTGAAGATAAAAAATGAAGCCTAGTTTTGATATTGTATCCTGGAGCTTTAAAACTTTGCCAAAACCTTACAGAAATCAATAGAAACACTGTATCAGTGATTATAGATAATCTGAGGTATTAAGGTTTTTAATCCCTTTGTTGATTGTCAAGTGATAGAAGCTGTCATGGACATAAAACCCAGGAAATGGTACAATGAAATGGGCTTTGTATGTCCTTTAAACACAATGGCCAGCGACCTGAGGGAGGGAAGGAAATGGTACCAATAGAAGCAGATTATGTAAAGGCTCTCAATAGACCATCTCAAAAATTGAAAATAAATACACATTTTTATAATAGCTGTTGGATCTTTTTTTTATACTTTCAGTCATTCTTATGTTGAATTAGATTAAGAACCCATATAGGATGTTTCGTCCTAAATACCTATTCTCAAAAGTCGGTTTTTCCCCTGTTGATTAATAATAATAATAACTATCTCAATGATTTTTTAAATATATTGTGTGAAATGTCTAAAATGCAAGTAAAACATGTTATTTATATCCAGAATGCTTTTTCCTTTATAAACGGGCCAATATTCGGCCCTTCCCTTAGCAAAATAGCCTTCTTTTTCCCCTTCTCTCCCCTAAATAACTGGCATCATTTCCCCCTTTAACTTTCTTGACATATTTATGTTTGGGATACATTTATAGATCTGAAGAGAGTTTATCTAAAAATGTACCTTTTTGCATATATGTGCACGCCCAAATCTTCAATTCCTGTCTAATCACTGTTCCCCCTATACCTTGAAATCGCACTATCGTTTCCCCTTTTAATATCTAAAAAAAAAACAAGCTTGTTTCACCCTATTCAAGGGCCTGGGTCTATTCCACAATTTCCGAAAAAAATAATTGTAAATGCTATTATTGGCTGAGGTTGATTACAATCAACCACAGCCCTAATAACAAATATTAATGTCTGTGAATCAACTGAAGATAAAAATGAAGCCTAGTTTTGATATTGTATCCTGGAGCTTTAAAACTTTGCCAAAACCTTAGGCTTACAGAAATCAATATAAACACTGTATCAGTGATTATAGATAATCTGAGGTATTAAGGTTTTTAATCCCTTTGTTGATTGTCAAGTGATAGATGCTGTCATGGACATAAAACCCAGGAAATGGGCTTTGTATGTCCTTTAAACACAATGGCCAGCGACCTGAGGGAGGAAAGGAAATGGTACCAATACGGCAATAGAAGCAGTCTGAATTGTATTAATAAGTAAAAGGTTTTTAAAAAATAATGAGGACAGTCAAAACATGAACATTAAAGAAAAATATTCTAAAGATAGTCTACAAAAAAAGTTGATCTATAAATGCTATTTGAAATTAAAAAGACAGCCATAACGTGGGTTAAATGATATAGAAATGCAATACAAATTATTGGGTTGGATCCTTTTTACGTGTAGGTATGGATACAGAAATATATGCTTTTAAGTTTTTAGGTTTTGGTCCCAAAAACTGCCAAACAAGTGCTCAGTATAATTTTTGATTGTGTCAAAGAGTCTAGGCGAGCTATCAGTGTAGCACAGGATGTACACCTTCCTTCGAACCGGGGCTGTTTACAATCAGACGCGTAGCTAGATCAATAATTATTCGTCATAGTCAAAGTGAATGTACTAACAAATCATTAAAAAATTGTTTTGAATACTTGTTTTTTTTTGTCAAAATGTTTTGTCCATTAGCTAGGTATAGGTAGGGATGACAGCGAGTCGGTTGTTTATAATTGGCATATGTCACCATTGTAAACACACCTATTTCAAACAGCAATTAACATGTATCAATGCAGAAATCCTATGTATTTGCTGAATTGTTATCTGACAATAAACTTCAAAATTTTAAATGATATAATTTGTAAATCCATACACCTGAGGAAAATCCCGAAACATCGATAAGAACAGAAGCATAGGTTGGAGATTCCGTCCTGAAAATGACTGCTATTTTGTACAAATGTTGTTCAATGTGTTTGGGAAATACCCTCGTTTGTGGCTATTTCTGAAGTGAAACGAGGCTATCTATTTCATCAGAAGAGGCACCTCGACAGGGAAAAACATTTATTTTTTCCGAAGAAAAATAAATATTACCCATTAGTATATTTGGACATTTATCTGTGAGAATATCACAAAACAAACATAAATCTGGTGCGCTTTTTTTGTGCCGAGCAAGCAAAGTACCCGTCAAACAGGGTTTTGTGTACAGATTTACATATGCTTTATTAGCATGCTGTACACCACTGTGTAAGTTGATGTGATTACTGTTGTGATTTATCCACGCGTCATGTATAAAATATTACAAACAATATTTGTTATCCCCTAGTATAGGTAGCAGATTCTCTTATAACTTTGTTATTTTTTGGTGGATTTTGATGATTTAAACACCACATTATTTGTCTGTCACCATAGAACATAACTGTTTGTTTTATTTATTTTTAAAAAAATATTTCACTTTTGACTGTTATCCCTAGTATAGGTAGCAAAAAATGAAATATGCGCCCGACTCTCACTCCTTGTCAATATGATAGAAGTCGTAGAAGCAAAACATGTATGGAAACCTACTAGTCTCTCATTGTCAAGTGCAAACTCACCAAACTGTATGTCGCATGCTTGTCTAAAACCTACGTGTATTTAACATAACTTAGAACGATATTTTCCACAGGCAACGCCAACGACTAAACAAAATTAATTCGACAATTTGTTGCATTTTGGAGGTTAAAAAAAACAACATTTATGCAGAGATCGGATGAACGTATGTTAGTATTGGGTTAAATATGTTCCGAAAATGCATATATACCTATAAATGGAGAGACTTCCAGTGAATATAACGAGTTTCAAAACTTTTTTTTTGCGGCTCCAATTGTGTTGTTCTTTCAGCTGTTTTCCGAAGTTGGCGCGAAGTCGTAACCCATAATGTGCTGATTGGCGGACAAATATTCTCGTTGATTCTCGCTTGAAATCTCGTCTGTCTGTTCGTCGAAGAAAAAATACGACGGAAGAAGAAAGGAAACTACTTAGAAATAATCTAATTATCAGTCATCTATATAGTGATGCCCAGGTATATTCAACAGTTTCTGTCAAACATAACTCAAACTCATGTTAGGCATTAATCGTGTTTCGTAAATTACAATATGATTGTGTGATAAACTGTGGTTTTAAAAGTGGCCATTTTCAGATTTTGAGAAATAATTTGCCATGCATAAACTGAAACAACAACAACAACATAAACTGATCATGATGAATAAAATTTGCAGCACATCTAAAATTAAAGCCAGACCGTTTGTTTGATAACATCCTATACAGTAATATTTTATATAGGGTAATTACGACTACATATTTGTTTGGCTGTTTGAAATTATGCTTTTGACGAATACCCAAACTGATCACCACTGATGGTACTGAGACATAAGGCTGGGCTCTTCATTTGCCTTCGCCAGTCGCCATAGGCGAAATCAAATTGCAAATGGCGAAACTTTTGACAAGTGCTTTCGCCAATTTGGCTAAAGTCATTTTAACCCATGTAAACTGACGGCTGGTATTGGCGAAATTGGCGAAAGTAGCGAAAGTAGCGAAAGGAACAAGTTCGTGGGCGCGGCCATGTTTTTCTGAAAAATCCTTGACGGGTTCTTGGTGTTTACAGAAGAGCTCAAATCTATAGACTGTGTTACGACAATTGCACTTTATATTACACACGGCTTATTTTACATAGCGACGTCTAACTGCAACTCACTTGGTGTGCCTACACTGGAGGAAAATTGTAAATCCAACAAGAGCTCGCCGAAAAAAAAGTCATTTTTCAATAACAACAACAACGCAAAAAAGCGCGTAAACGAAACGAAGACGTATCATCAAATTGGTAATAATTAACCTTTCTCATACAAAGATTTACACCATTTTAACTAAAATAATGACTTTGTAACTCCGTTATTCAAAACTGAAACCAAGCCATTTCTTTCGAGTTGTATGCGTGGCCACACAAAACAGAACGATAACTGTGTCATCCGTTTTTTCCATCATGGGTACATGTTTGGTTGCTTTCTTGATTGATTGATTGCTTGATTGATTGAAGGGTTTCACGACGCACCAACATATAAAAAGGTCATAAAAATTAACCTGCATGTATGCTTAAAATTATGTTTTCTTATAACATTCATCATTGGAACATGTCCCCAACTGTGACAAATAATAGAGGCATTGATGATAATAGAGGCAATATATTAAAATCAAGTTTTAACCATGTTCATGTAACCATCTAACTGTTAGAAACTGTCAAATAATTAATACCATTCAACTTGGTTTAATATATATACATATATTAATGATAAGAAAATTATACACAAATATGTAATCGGAAATTGTATTAAATTCTGCTAAAATGGCTAAAAAAACTTAGCCAAAAATGGCTAAACAAAAATCCCATTGGCTAAAGAAAATTGGGGTGGTTTAGCCAAAATGGCTAAACATTTTTTGGTCCAATGAAGAGCCCAGTAAGGGACCATGGACAAAATGGTCCAGACAAAAGGGACCACATGAGGGGACAAATGGGACTACATGCGGGGACAAAAGGGACCCTACCATGGGACACAAGGGACCATTCAAAAATTAGTTGAAAATGTAGATTTGCATTGATAATACAGTGCTTTGGGGTGTATAGAATCATTGGTAGTAAAGAATCATTTCCTGTTTAAATTCAATTTTCTCAGCTCATATATTTTAGATTATTTTAAAACTTTCCAGACTTGAAGATATATCATATAACCATACATTTATTCAACGGTGAAATTATTTGGGAAATTTTTCCATGCAAAATATATCACTACGTGCAACACCTCTCAGAAAAAAATATTCGATACTACCTGAATGAAGTGTGTTTTTGAAACGAAAAATTCATACTGTCACAATAAACGCAGAAATAAATATTTGCTGTTTTAACAAATGTTAGGGACAAAAGTCAAAATGCAATCATCAATTAAGGTAACAACTAAGGATAAAATGAAATTACGTAAATATTGGTGCAAAAACGCCTATTAAAAAATCACAGTTTCAGGACAATAATTCTAGAAATTTTGCTATCATACAACTAAAGGGGTAAATCTAAAACAGAAATTAAATAAACATTTTCCTTTAATTTAAAAATTAGACGTTTAACTCAAGTGATTATATACCCCCCAAAGCACTGTAGTTGTGTATGGCAATGGTAAGTATCATAATTTGAACATTTAAATGATAACTAGCTCGCATTTAGCGAGTTCGTAATAATTAAATTTGAACCCTGTGATTTCAAGACACATGTATTATGTAAAAATTGAAGGTTTTTGTGTGCAAATAAAATATATATGCGAACAGTTTGTGCAAAATAATTTGCTAATAACACGCTAAAAGCCAATCCTTGCCAAGATAAAAGGTGAAAAAGGTACATGTTAGATAAACTTCCTTCAATAAATGTACATGCTGTATCCAAAACATAACTATGTTCAGAAAGTAATAGGGGGAAATGTTGTTTACCCTGGATTTGAGGAATTATCTCAGTCAAAAAGGGGCAAGAAGTAAGTAATTTTGCAAAGACCTTGTTTATGAAGGAAAAAAATCACTGTACATATCCCCACAACTGAGTCCTACTACGTTATTTTGGATTTTTCACTACTGTGACCTTAACAAGCCATCCATAGACATAACTAGTAAAAATAGTTTGACCTCTCTTCGCCTTTTTACCCCGATGTTTCCATTAATACTCGAAATGCATATTATTCCTTCCACTTATTTGTTATATGTGAACACAACTGCAACAGTTATATATCACCTTGAATTTGTTGTGTTACTAAGAAAATGTGAGTTGAGCCGATGACTATGTATGATATATAAGTATATAGCGCTCACCATTTCGATTAGCCTTACTGTGCATGCTGGACGGTAAGAAAGTAGAACATACTATTAGGACGGAGCGTAGTATATAAACAAGATATTGTGAGATTCTACATGTATTTATCTCATAAACCCCATACAAGTTGATGATACAGCTGTGTGATGTCCGTTTACCTCGATATATTGTGATAAATCTTTGTTCAGAAGAAATAAAAAAAAAATTATTTTATTTTTTTTCATAATTTTTTTTAGGGTCGGCCCCTTAAAAATAGGGTCGGTCGGGCCACCGGAAACACAGCTATTTTTTTGTTTGGCCATATAAGAATGATAAAAAAAAGCTTTTGCATGTAACTAACTGGTGATTGTATCGCATCAATAATGTTTTTACAGTAGGATAAAAAGAAAAAATGAAAACTCAAAATTGTATTTAATTATATGCAAGCAGGTTTAAAGTCAATATGATATTCCGTTAAATCGAGTTGCTAATTTTAATGCTTGCTAAAAACTTCAAGATTGTCGTTTGTCCCTTTAATAGCGAAAATCACACTCTTTTTTTTCTCCAGTTTTGACAATATTGCGCTTGTTTTTCCCAAAACCAGCAGGCCTAGGCCTTTTCCCGATTTTCTCCGAAAAAAAAGCCCTGATGGTCAGTCTTAAAACAGATACATGTATATGGCACATACCATTTTTGCAGGTCGACAACGGAATAACCAGTAATTAATTAAAAAGGTCTATTCTATCTTGGTGTTTGAAAATCAGAAAGCACCAAAAGAAGCTTTGCACACACAAAATAAAGCTTTTAATATAGTTGTCACTACAAATTATTTGTATAAAGAGCTCGTCAGTTAAGCATCAACAATTAACACTGAGTGTACCCACTACCAAAATGTGAAAATGTCATTTTATTGGTCACTGATTGGTCAGATTATTTTGATGTCATGGAAGTTATGAATTTTATCCTGATACTCATTAAATGACATTCTGCCATTTAATCTTAAAAGAGAAAAAGTACTTCTTCAGATTATCAGTGAACCCTCAAAGCAACCCCTCCTTGCTAATAAGAGTCATGACTCTGGATAATGATAAAATAAGTAAATTTTAGCTTGTTTGCAGTCACTTCCCAAAACTGTTACTTTCTTCAAAAAAAAAACATGCTTTTTTTCTTTCAGAAGACGACATAACACTTCATCAGGTGATTCTGACAGCAGTGCTGGAGAGAGCAGCGATGCTGGTGACAGGAGAAATCGAGGTCGACAAAAGAACAATCGAGAACAATCTTCTGGTTCGAGTCCGGAGAAAAAGAAAAAGGCTGTTGTGAAACGGAAAAAAAAGCCAGCATCTGATTCAGATTCTAGTCCTGAAAGATCTCGTTCTAAAAATAAAAGTAAACAGAGGCATGATTCATCGTCAGATTCTGAGCGAGGCACCCCGGTGAAAAAATCTATCGTATCGAAAGTTGAAAAAAAGAAAGACAAACCTAGAAACAAATCAAAGAAAGATAAACCAACGAATGAAAGGAATGATAAACGACAATTGTCAGGGTCTGACACCAGTCCTGATAAAAAGAGGGCAAAAGGAAGGGATGGTTCACTTCCTAAGACAGTTAGGGGTGGGAAAAGTAGTGATAGTGCCAATAAACATCGGCAGGCATCGCAGTCTCCAGAAAGGCGACAAAGGTCAGGTGAAAGGGTCTCACATAGAGACGATACACACGCTAGATCAGTAAGTAAAGACGTTATAGATATCAGGGAGCCTGTAAGAGGTCGACGGTCAAGGTCGCTCGATAGAAATGTTGGGCGGTTTCAAGGTGGGAATGATAGGGACACATGGAATCACGGTCAAAGGTTGCCAGAAAGGAGGTTTCCTGACAGAATGTCACCAGATAGAAGGTTTCCTGACAGAATGTCAGCAGATAGAAGGTTTCCAGACAGAATATCACCAGATAGGAGGTTTCCAAACAGAAGTTCACCAGATTGGAGGGTTCCGGATAGAAGGTCGCCAGAGAGGAGGGTGCTGGATAGGAGGTCACCTGAAACAGGGCAAGGATGGAATGATAGAGCAGCAAGAGAAAGCTTTGAGGACAGACCAAGAGGTATGGACAGTAGAAAGGGGTCAAGAGTAGTTGATAGGCAGCTGGATCAAAAGTCAAGGTCAGTTGAGAGACAAATTCCTGGAAGTAATGAACGATCAAAAAATAGGTCACGGTCACCACAGGATCGAAATGCAAGACATAGAAATGATTCATGGAGATCTGAAGATCGCGATGTTGATAATGAACGACGAAGAGGTGACTCAGCAGATTTAAGAGGCAAAAAAGGTAAACAGAACCGGACTGTTTCACCAGAAAGAAAGAGAAATGTTAAAAGCAAATCTCCAGTTGTGGAAAAAAGCAAAAGCAAAGTTTCAACTCGATCCGCTAGTGTTGAAAAGGAGACAACAAGTCGTGTAAAAGATAAAAGTGAAGACAGAACTAATAGAAAAAAAGACAAGAAAGACAAGCCCGATTCAGATAATGAAAAACGGGTTTCAAAAAAGGGGTCTGATAAAGTGACAGGTATTTTAAATAAGAAGAGTAAAAACAGTAGGGATACATCTATAGAAAAAAGTGTTAAGGAAAAAAATGGAAAAACAAGTAGAGATGACTCTTTGGAAAGGAGCTTTGAACGAAGTAAACACTCCATATCATTCGAGGAGTTTGAAAGCTCACATTCGAAAAATCTGGACATTTCAGATGGGAGTCCTGAAAAGGGTAAAAAACCTTCCTCTAAGCGACAGCGATCAACTTCTGCTTCTGATTCAGAGTCACTGCGACGAAACAAAAAAGCGAAAGGTAAAGACAATGAAAAAAGTGTAAAGAAAAAAAAGGATAGAAGTTTGAGAACAAGATCAAAATCTGTAGAGAAACTGTCTATAAAGAAGAGCAAAAAGGCGCCGAAGATAGTCTCAGAGAAAATGTCAAGGTCACGTTCTAAAAGCATTGAGAACACTAGCTCAATAAGTCCACTAAAGTCCTCAAATAGCAAGAAGTCAAGGTCATCAAAACAGAATTCACTTTCAAGGTCACCTAGTCCACTTGACAGATCAGCAGATTTGGATAGGTCAAGGTCATCTGACATGTCTGTGGGTAAAAAGCACGATCTCGCCAAGTTCGAGAGTGAGCCCGAGTCAGGGGAGCTAACTGACAGTGATGAGGATGCAGAACAAAAACAGCAAACTGTGAAGAGCTTCATCAATGTAAGTTTGTTTAATGAAATGTTTTACACCATTTGAATTCCATTTTGAATTCCTGAAATCAATATTATATAATAAGGCCAACAAATAATACGTGTTTCTTCTAGCACTAACAACCCTATTTGGTACATCGTACATTTCTTTGTTGGGGTAAATCAAAATAAATAAACCAATGGATTTTATGATATCTCTCTTCATCTGCGACTCTACAGAACAAACAAAAATCCCAACCTAGCCTTTTATTTTGCACCTTTTACTGGCCAGTAGAGCTTTTGCCATGGTATGTTGTCTGTCGTCCGTTACCCGTTTGATGTCAACGCTCTAGCAGCTTTATTTTGCATTCAATCTTTACTCAGCTTGGCCAGAGTCTTAATATCGATGAAAGCTTGGACATCGGACAGCTAACTCTTTCCCAATCGCCCCCCATTAAATAAGTGGCATGTTACAGACCCTCTTGCGCCTCTTGTTTAGGGCTCCAAGGGGAAACACATTGTTTTTTTCCTCAACGGTAGACTAGCATCTGCTAATAATTCTAGAAATATTTAATTTTAATTTTGAAGCTATATTTAAAATAATTAAGAAGTTGATTGAATATGGAAGAGTTGCCACATTTCTTAATATATAAAGATAGAATATTTAAACTTAAATATTATGTTTTCTGACTTCTTAATATATATGGTTAACTGTCTAACCCCATGTTAAATCACTTGTGGGCACCATTTAAAGCAATTTTTTCTTGCGGATTAGCCATTACCGAATAAATGTGCATCTATATAGGGCAATGCTGGTGGTGAATACATATACAAAATTCCTCTTTGTGAAACAGTGACATCCTTAATAATTTCGTCACTGTTTCCTGACCCAGGAAATTGGTAGGTGAGTTATTTTTTTGTCAGAAGATAGTTAAACCTTATGAATAGAAAAAGAACGTCACACATTTTTAGCTCTACTGGCCAAGGGCCAGCAGAGCTTATGGGATGCTGTGTTGTCCGTCGTCCGTCGTCTGTCTGTCTGTCGTCTGTCTGTCGTCTGTCTGTCGTCTGTCGTCCGTTAACTTTTCTTCAAACGACTTCTCCTCAGAAACCGCTTGGCTAATTTTGACCAAACTTCACGTGGATGATCCTTAGATGAATGCTTTTTAGATTTGTTAAAATTAGGTCAACACTACATCCAAGATGGCTGCCATTACCATATATGGTCGAAACCTTAAAAAATCTTCTTCTCCAGAACCGATGGACAGATTTCAACAGTTTTTCTTTTAAAATGATCGCCAACGCCTAGACTATCAAGTTTGTTCAAATAAAGTCCCCGGGGTCAAAAATGGCCGTGCCCCGGGGGTCCAAAATGTGTATATTGAGGTTTTGCATGTTTTTCATATAGACATATAGGAAAAAACTTTAAAAAATCTTCTTCTCTGAAACAACAAGGCACAGAGCTCTCATGTATTACATGTAGCATCAGCTTATGGTCCTCTACTAAGTTTGTTCAAATGGTGACCCTGGGGTCAAATTTGTCTCCGCCCCGGGGGTCACAGTTTTACATAGACTTATATAGGATTTCTTTTTTAAAAATCTTCTTCTCGGAAACTACAAGAGCCAGAGGTTTGATATTTTGCATTTACTATAAGCTTATGGTCCTTTACCAAGTTTGTTCAAATGGTGACCCTCGGGTCACTTTTGGCCCCGCCCCAAGGGTCACATGTTTTACATAGACATGTATAGGGAAAACTTAAAAAATCTTCTTCTCTGAAACTGCAAGAGCCAGAGGTTTAATATTTTGCATTTGCTATAAGCTTGTGGTCCTCTATCAAGTTTGTTCAAATGTTGACCCAGGGGTCACGTTTGGCCCCACCCCGGGGATCACAGTTTTACATAGGCTTGTATAGGGAAAAACTGAAAAAATTCTTCTTCTCTGGAACCACATGGCACAGAGCTCTCATGTAATACATGTAGCATCAGCTTATGGTCCTCTACTAAGTTTGTTCAAATGGTGACCCGGGGGTCAAATTTGTCCACGCCCCGAGGGTCACAGTTTTACATAGACTTATATAGGATTTTTTTTTAAAAAATCTTCTTCTCGCCAACTACAAGAGTCAGAGGTTTGATATGTTACATTTATTATAAGCTTATGGTCCTTTATTAAGTTTGTTCAAATAGTGACCCTGGGGTCACATTTGGTCCCGC
The DNA here is from genome assembly GCA_037043455.1 of Cyrtodaria siliqua. NCBI lineage: Eukaryota > Metazoa > Mollusca > Bivalvia > Adapedonta > Hiatellidae > Cyrtodaria > Cyrtodaria siliqua. Next base: position 216,685 of record JAWPHD010002212.1, read on the forward strand.
CCCAAGGGTCACATGTTTTACATAGACATGTATAGGGAAAAACTTAAAAAATCTTCTTCTCTGAAACTGCAAGAGCTAGAGGTTTAATATTTTGCTGTTGCTATAAGCTTATGGTCCTTTACCTATTTTGTTCAAATGGGGACCCTGGGGTCACATCTGGCCTCGCCCCGGGGATTCACAGTTTTACATAAATGCTTGTATAGTGAAAAACTGGAAAAAAAATTCTTCTCTGGAACTGCAAGAGCCAGAGGTTTAATATTTTGCATTTGCTAAAAGCTTATGGTCCTTTACCAAGTTTGTTCAAATGGTGACCCTGGTGTCACATTTGGCCCCGCTCCAAGGGTCACATGTTTTACATAGACATGTATAGGGAAAACTTAAAAATCTTCTTCTCTGAAACTGCAAGAGCCAGAGGTTTAATATTTTGCTGTTGCTATAAGCTTATGGTCCTTTACCAATTTTGTTCAAATGGGGACCCTGGAGTCACATCTGGTCCCTCCCCGGGGGTCACAGTTTTACATAAATGCTTGTATAGGGAAAAACTGAAAAAAATCTTCTTCTCTGGAACTGCAAGAGCCAGAGGTTTAATATTTTGCATTTGCTATAAGTTTATGGTCCTTTACCAAGTTTGTTCAAATGGTAACCCTCGGGTCATATTTGACCCCGCCCCAAGGGTCACATGTTTTCATAGACATGTATAGGGAATTTTTTTTTTTAATTATTTTTTTTGATATTTTTTTTTTATTTTTTTTTTTATTTTTGATTGATTTTTTTTTTTTTTTTGATATTTTTTTTTATTTTTTTGAATATTTTTTTTGAATATTTTTTTTTTAAATATCTTCTTTTTTTTTTTTTTTTGAATATTTTTTTTTTTTTTTGAATATTTTTTTTTTTTTTTTAGCTCTATGTTCGACCAGTCGGACCAGTAACAGAGGTGTTCTTGATTTAGTTAAACATGCTATATGTTGCCTCGTTAATACGGTTGGGCCTTCATTTTTCATCTGATCTTTACCAAACATTACCAGATTCTTTAGTTATGGCTTAAAAAGCTGTTTTTTGCCCGAAACTTTCAAAAAAACGTAAATGGCAGTCACTCACTTCATTGATGTTATAAGAGCCATGTTAGCCAGTAGAGCGTCCACAGGCCCTCTTGGGCCTCTTGTGTTAATTGATATAGAATTGGAGTAAAACGTTTGGGTAGAGCTTTTTATAGTTAGTACATTTAGTAAGGGAAACAGGAAACAAACAGTTTATTCATGATTAGCCCATAATGGGTTTTTTAAAGCAGTGCTCATGTATATATATATATTCTCAATTCTGGTACCAGAAACCTGTAGATGAGGAACTTCAAAGTCCTGATGATGAGAAATACTGGAACGAGAAGAGGAACAAGCAGAATGAAGAAGATGCCAGAAAGAAAGAAGAACCAATGCAGAAAGAAAAAGATGTAACACCACGGAAAAAGAAGGAACGAGGCAGTAAAAGGTAGCCATTTTAGTCAAAGATGTTGACAAGTTCTGTTTTGACCATTTTAGTCGAAGATGTTGACAAGTTCTGTTTTGACCATTTTAGTCGAAGATGTTGACAAGTTCTGTTTTGACCATTTTAGTCAAAGATGTTGACAAGTTCTGTTTTGACCATTTTAGTCAAAGATGTTGACATGTTCTGTTTGAAAGCCATGTGTTTATCCCCAGACAGTATGACTTGGTACAGATTAGAAGGCATTGTCAGTGCTCACAGAAAATTATTTTAAGAGACAGTCCCAGGGCTTGTTGCTTCTGAAAATGGACAGGCCCTGATTTAAAATGGAAAGGTCCAAAAAAAATAATCTTATTGGAAATGTGTCTTTATTCACTTTTATAGCACATATTTGTTACGTATGTATTAATCAAACTTTATGCTCCCTTGTCAGCAGACTTATTTACCACTTCGTTTCAAATACCTTAGAACAGAATATTACATAGTAATTTATAACCGATGCAAAGAAGAGTAGGCTACTAAAGCACTTTTGCCAAACAATAATAACAGACTTGGTGAAACTGGAGCTGAACTCAGGGCCTACTCAGGCTATATTTTTAGCTCGACTGATCTTGTAAACTTTTTTTTGTAGCGACTACTCCTCTGAAACTACTGAATGGATTTTCATGAAACTTTACAGAAATGTTGCCCATGAATTCTAGTTGATCCTAGCAAAAATTCATGTTGATGTGAAATCCAAGATGGCCACCAAATCTAAAAATAGGTTTTTAAAAAACAAGTTTGTAGCGACTACTTCTTGAAAACTCTAAGTGATATTGATATGGGACTTTTTCTAAAATGACCAGCATGACATGATGTTGGTCCTTGTCGAAAATCGTTTTGATTCAACGTTAAACATGGCTGCCAGCGGCCATCTTTGTTTACATAGAGTTATATAATGAAAACTTTTGTAGCGACTACTCCTCTGAAACTACTAGACGGATTATCATGAAACTTCACAGGCATGTTGCTCTTGATGTCTAATTGATCCTAGCAAATTTTCAGGTCGGCCGGAAATTCAAGATGGCCGCCACGTCTAAAAATAAATTTTCAAAATACAAGTTTGTAGCGACTACTTCTTGAAAACTATAAGTGATATTGATATGGGACTTATTCTTATATAGTTTGTATAGAACTTTCTCGAAAAACTTTACCTGTCAAGGTGCTGAATCTGCTTAGCATAGCAGGGTTTGACATTAACAGTTGACCCCTTGTCCTGTGCCATGTAGATTCTACTGGGGACAAGTTAATTGTCCCAGGTGACCTGTCCTACGCACAACTAAATTTTATAACAAGAAATAAATTTTACATCTTTAAAACTTGTGACTGAAAAAATGTCAAAACATTGGTGAGCACATTGTAAATGACAAATAAAAAACATCTTGTTTTCATTTTTACATAAAGTGCGGGGACAAGTAAATTTGACTGGGGACAAGTAAATTGTGTAAGTTACTTTCAAAACCTGTCACAGCTTTAAAGAGAGAACTTCTGAAATCTGAACATTTTTAAAAAAAAATCTAGTTCATGATAAAAATGTTATACCCATCAAACCATGGTGTTACAATGGTGGTGTTCATGTCCGATATATGTTATACCCATCAAAACATGGTGTTACAATGGTGGTGTTCATGTCTGATATATGTTATACCCATCAAAACATGGTGTTACAATGGTGGTGTTCATGTCTGATATATGTTATACCCATCAAAACATGGTGTTACAATGGTGGTGTTCATGTCAGATATATGTTATACCCATCCAAACATGGTGTTACAATGGTGGTGTTCATGTCTGATATATGTTATACCCATACAAACATGGTGTTACAATGGTGGTGTTCATGTCTGATATATGTTATACCCATCCAAACATGGTGGTGTTCATCTCTGATATATGTTATACCCATCCAAACATGGTGTTACAATGGTGGTGTTCATGTCTGATATATGTTATACCCATACAAACATAGTGTTACAATGGTGGTGTTCATGTCTGATATATGTTATACCCATCCAAACATGGTGGTGTTCATCTCTGATATATGTTATACCCATCCAAACATGGTGTTACAATGGTGGTGTTCATGTCTGATATATGTTATACCCATCCAAACATGGTGTTACAATGGTGGTGTTCATGTCTGATATATGTTATACCCATCCAAACATGGTGGTGTTCATGTCTGATATATGGTATACCCATCCAAACATGGTGTTACAATGGTGGTGTTCATGTCTGATATATGTTATACCCATTAAAACATGGTGTTACAATGGTGGTGTTCATGTCTGATATATGTTATACCCATCAAAACATGGTGTTACAATGGTGGTGTTCATGTCTGATATATGTTATACCCATCCAAACATGGTGGTGTTCATCTCTGATATATGTTATACCCATCCAAACATGGTGTTACAATGGTGGTGTTCATGTCTGATATATGTTATACCCATCCAAACATGGTGTTACAATGGTGGTGTTCATGTCTGATATATGTTATACCCATCCAAACATGGTGGTGTTCATGTCTGATATATGGTATACCCATCCAAACATGGTGTTACAATGGTGGTGTTCATGTCTGATATATGTTATACCCATTAAAACATGGTGTTACAATGATGGTGTTCATGTCTGATATATGTTATACCCATCAAAACATGGTGTTACAATGGTGGTGTTCATGTCAGATATTTGTTATACCCATAAAAACATGGTGTTACAATGGTGGTGTTCATGTCTTATGTTTGACTTCACCATAAATTTTGTACAAAATAGGACGTAAACTGCTTAAATTATCACTGGTGTGTAACTTAGGATAACACATGTATTCCTTATCTATAAGGGGGCATGTTTTTGCTCTTGATAATAGAAAACATCACATATGTAGGTTTTAATTTGTACGCCTAGACCTCAATGAAAAGCCTGATTTACTCCCTTTAAAAGCACCATTTTTTGCAATCCTCCACATTTTGTGTATTGTTGAGATTACTTTAAATGTGTTGTCTGGTGTTACCTTATTGTGTTTTCCATGTAACAACAGGAAAGCAATAGAGAACATAGACCCGGAACAAACCGTCCCAGATGAGCCTGCAGAGGACCCAGCAGCTAAGACGCCAAGAGTTCCAGACGGAGGCATCGCGGCCCTGACAGGAAAGACAGGAGGGGCCTATATACCCCCAGCCAGACTGAGGGCTATGCAAGCCAGTATAACGGACAAATCGAGGTATGTGCTTGACTTTTCCATTTCATTATGGCTATATATGTATGGGAGAAACTTGTTAGAGGTATTCCTAGATTTATCAAGCAGCCTCGGTAGCTAAATGGATAAGGCCTTGGCTTAAGTGCTACAGACCTCGTTCGCTTCCTGGCGGCGGTGTGTCTGAAGAAAACTTCATCCTTCTCATCTGCCACAGAGGTTGCTCTGTTCCAACTTCATCCTTCTCATCTGCCACAGAGGTTGCTCTGTTCCAACTTCATCCTCATCTCCCACAGAGGTTGCTCTGTTCCAACTTCATCCTCATCTGCCACAGAGGTTGCTCTGTTCCAACTTCATCCTCATCTGCCACAGAGGTTGCTCTGTTCCAACTTCATCCTCATCTGCCACAGAGGTTGCTCTGTTCCAACTTCATCCTTCTCATCTGCCACAGAGGTTGCTCTGTTCCAACTTCATCCTCCTCACCTCCCACAGAGGTTGCTCTGTTCCAACTTCATCCTTCTCATCTCCCACAGAGGTTGCTCTGTTCCAACTTCATCCTTCTCATCTCCCACAGAGGTTGCTCTGTTCCAACTTCATCCTTCTCATCTCCCACAGAGGTTGCTCTGTTCCAACTTCATCCTTCTCATCTTCCACAGAGGTTGCTCTGTTCCAACTTCATCCTCCTCACCTCCCACAGAGGTTGCTCTGTTCCAACTTCATCCTTCTCATCTGCCAACTTCATCCTTCTCATCTGCCACAGAGGTTGCTCTGTTCCAACTTCATCCTTCTCATCTCCCACAGAGGTTGCTCTGTTCTAGCTTCATCCTCATCTCCCACAGACGTTGCTCTGTTCCAACTTCATCCTTCTCTTCTGCCAACTTCATCCTTCTCATCTGCCACAGAGGTTGCTCTGTTCCAACTTCATTCTTCTCATCTGCCACAGAGGTTGCTCTGTTCCAACTTCATCCTTCTCATCTCCCACAGAGGTTGCTCTGTTCCAACTTCATCCTTCTCATCTGCCACAGAGGTTGCTCTGTTCCAACTTCATCCTTCTCATCTCCCACAGAGGGTGCTCTGTTCCTTTATAACCTTCTTACATAAAACTTTGTGTGTACAATATTGTTTTATTGAATATGAAATATTATTTCAGTGTGGAGTACCAGAGAATCTCGTGGGAGGCTTTAAAGAAAAGCATCAATGGTCTTGTCAACAAGGTGAATGTGTCAAACTTCGAATACATCGTGCGGGAAATATTTCAGGAGAATATAGTGAGGGGGAGGTAAGTTGTTAAAGATTCACAATTCATTTATTCATTTAAAACTTTTTATGAGGAATAATCCTTAAATGTTACTCTTTAATTCAGCGGCTTTCCTAGATAGTGGATCAAGCATTGCTCTTTAAAGCTGCAGACCTCTGTAGACTGTTGTCTCTGACGGTGGCATGTCTCATAGGAACCTTCATCTCATCTCCGTCTGAGGTTGCTGTCCAATATGACCTTACATGACATTGTGTTAAAAAGAGGTCAGATGCAATTTGATTCATTTCTCTGTAATCCTAGAGTTGACCTACATGGAAAAATTGCATTCAGACTTGAAATGTTTTACGTTCAATAACATTTTTAGGTTTGGTCAAAAAAATGTGTTGATCGGGCAAACAAACAATGTTTTATTTAGGCCTGATCATTGCAGAGTGTAGATTACAAGACCCTAGGTTACATCCTGTAGTATGTATATAATAAATAATATTTTAAAGGTTTAATAGCTTGTTCTATTTAATATTTCAGAGGTTTAATGGCTCATTTTATTTAATATTTCAGAGGTTTAATGGCTCGTTCTATTTAATGTTTCAGAGGTTTAATGGCTCGTTCTATTTAATATTTCAGAGGTTTAATGTCTCGTTCCATCATTCAAGCTCAAGCCGCATCACCAACATTTACTCATGTTTACGCTGCCCTGGTGGCAGTCGTCAATACCAAGGTAGGTAATTTGGTATTATATCTGTGACACTTTCGACAGATATCCTGTGTTACTGTCGCCTTGTCTCCAACAATTGCTCGCATGTACCTGGTGGTGTTATTTTGTTATTTACATATATATCAGGAGGATAACAATTGAATTATAATTAATAAAAAATAACTAGATTGTATGGTATACTTCAATGCTACACTGGAAAGTGAGAGAACACAGTGCCACTATACATGTAAAGTCAGAAAAAAATCTAAATGCTTTTGAGGTGAGCTTTGAGGTGAGACTCAAACCTATATAGACCTACGACAAGTCAAATAAAGTTCTTCTTCTTCCACTGAAATACATCATCCTTTTTTAAAAGTGTGCATTATTGCATCATCATGAATCTTGTGGTGTGCGGAGATTGGGGTGGCGAGGGTAGGGGGAGTTAAGGAATATTGAAACTGAATAAATGCAATTACTAGAACTAGTAGTTAAATATTTTAGTATTAAAACAAATTTTCAATCTTTCTTGTTGAAATCAATGTTTTAGTTTTGTTATCATTTTCAGTTTATGTTTGAAGGGGATACTTTCTGATACTATGGTTATTGTGGAGTATGCATCTTGAAATATTGGTATCAGTTCATTTACAACAAATTTATCTTTACATCCTTCCCAGAAGGAGGTGTGATTTTGAGGCTGGAAAGTTGTTTAATGAAGTGTTATTTAACAATGCATGGCAAAATATTTTCTAAACATCCCACATTGTTGTTTCTCCACAGTTCCCCCAGAATGGAGAGCTAGTGTTGCGTCGTCTGATTACACAGTTCCGTCGAGGATTCAAAAGGAACGACAAGGCCCAGTGTATATCCTCCACCAGATTTGTTGCCCATTTGGTCAACCAGCAAGTTGTAAGTTTAAATATGTATACAGGTTTTATAAAAAAAATAGCACTAAGCTCTGTCCAGATTCTATTGTTTATTTTTGATCTGTGTTAATACAATTTTATTGCACACAGATGTATTTGTAAAATGATGACAATGAAGGAAACCATGAATTTTGAGTTTAAAAATTACATGTGTATAATGCCACAAAACAGAACTTACAGGTTTAGAGGAAAATGTTTATATATGAAAAATACATGCAAACGTGAAGGGAAAGATGTGACTGCTTACAGCTGGAGGCAGGCAAGTAATTATTTTTTACATTTCTGATTCAACATACATTCAGTAAGGAGTATATTATATAGTTTTAATGATACACACTGTAAGGAGTATATAACTTAATGATACATTCAGTAAGGAGTATATAACTTAATGATACATTCAGTAAGGAGTATATAACTTTACTACATTCAGTAAGGGGTATGTAACATTAAGCTACATGCAGTAAGGGGTATGGAGCTTTAAAACTTCATTCAGTAAGTATATATATCTTTAATGATACATTCAATAACGAGTATATAGCTTTAAAGCTACATTAAGTAAGGAGTATATGTCTTTAATGCTACATTCAGTAAGGAGTATATGTCTTTAAAGCTACATTCAGTAAGGAGTATATGTCTTTAATGCTACATTCAGTAAGGAGTATATGTCTTTAAAGCTACATTCAGTAAGGAGTATATGTCTTTAATGCTACATTCAGTAAGGAGTATATGTCTTTAATGCTACATTCAGTAAGGAGTATATGTCTTTAATGCTACATTCAGTAAGGAGTATATGTCTTTAATGCTACATTCAGTAAGGAGTATATAGCTTCAAAGCTACATTCAGTAAATAAGGAGTATATAGCTTTATATGAGTATAATAGCTTTAAAGCTACATTCAGTAAGGAGTATATAGCTTTAATGCTACACTCAGTAAGGAGTATATAGCTTTAAAGCCACATTCAGTAAGTAAGGAGTATATAGCTTTATAGGAGTATATAGCTTTAAAGCCACATTCAGTAAGTAAGGAGTATATAGCTTTATAGGAGTATATAGCTTTAAAGCTACATTCAGTAAGTAACATAGTTATCAAGCTTTAAGTAGTATATAGTTCTAAAGCTACATTCAGTATGGAATATATAGCTTTAAAACTACATTCAGTAAGGAGTATATAGCTTTAATGCTACATTCAGTAAGGAACTCAGGGTTCTCAATAGACTTTAAAAGTGAAGAGTCATATGACCCTTGACTCAAAAATCTCAAGGGTCAAAATTGAAAAAGCAAGAGTCAAATATAAATCGAACAAATCGAAACGCCGTTTTATAAAACATCCTTTAATAACTTTAATTGTAGTGAATTATGTAAATATTGTATTACAAAGAAAGGTGTGAAAGAATATATATACATTTGAACTTAAAAAACTACTATTCCATTTTACAATAATGTGTCATTATGTCAAAGATTCCAAAGTTATGTAAGGATGTTTTATACATTGGGGTCCACATTTGTTAATATTATAAGTTATTGGTGTTATTATAACACAATCTCTGTTTGCACCAATTGTATGTATGTATATTTGGAACATTAAACAAGAAAGCAAAGGACAGTGTATCTTTAATGTATGTTTAATTCTCAAGAAATCTATTCTCATTTTATTAATTTCATTTATTTCAAAAAATATTTCTGTAGTATAGTACACTATAATATTATATAATAGACGAAAATATACTTCTTTGCGCCATTTATTTGTGAATTTAACATACATGAATTAAAGAAGTCCGTTACTCGATAGCACAAACAATGTCCGTAATCGCAAAATATCACAATACGTAATGTCTGGTAAGTTTTGACTGAATGCCAACCCAGGTTAAAAAACGCTCTTTGTATGTACATTTCGCCGATTTATAAATATTTAAATTATCCTCATTAAAACTATATTTCTTTATTCTTTAAAACGTGCGTAAAACAAAATTAACGAATAACAACACAAATACACAAACAACAAACAAAAAAAAAGTCAATTTTATTTTTGCCGATTTTACCTGTTTGACCGCTAGCTTCTGTTTTATCGCAATTCAATTTAATTAACCCCCTAATCAATCAGAAGCCGGTACCAATCAATTAAACAGTTAATCCAATCAAGTCATAATAGTCTCCACCCGCGCAAAGCATCATAAACTTCAAAGATGATCATTAAATTATCAACACAATAGCAGCGATTAGATTACACAGTGACACCATTTACAGACAGTTATTTCCCCCTCTGGCACACAAGATGCGACAGGAGCGAATTTGATTGGTCGAGAGGCGATCAAGGTCGTCAGGCAAGGTGTCAATCACTTTTTATGCAGCTGTGATGTAAATAGGTATTGGATTGATGCTTGGAAGCAAATACACGCGCGTCATAAAAACGCACAGGTCGTAAATTAGATGCGTCAGAAATGGGTCCAATTGAAATTCCATGCGTCAAAACGCGTGTGTACGCGTCTATTGAGAACCCTGGAACTTATATAGCTTTAAAGCTACATTCAGTCAGGAATATATAGCTTTATACCATCATTCAGTAAGGAATGTGTAGCTTTATACCATATTCATTAAGGAATGTCTAACTTTAAACCTACAAGCAGTAATGAATATGTGGCGCTTAACCTTACTATTTAGAATGGCCTATGACGTTCTATCATTGGAGATAATGGCCTTTTTCCAGACATGTATAACTGCAGATTGGAGTCATCATAAATGGAGAATGTGTAGCTTTTAACATTCACAATTTTAGGCCCATGAAGTCCTGGCTTTGGAGATATTAACCCTACTTCTTGAGACGCCCACAGATGACTCTGTGGAAGTGGCCATCGGCTTCCTTAAGGAGGTCGGACAAAAGTTGACGGACGTGTCTCCTCGGGGAATCAATGGTAATTTAATTGTCATTTGATTTTTGTTGCTGAGTTGGTTTAACCCTTAACCCGCTAAGCACGACTATAATAGCCTTTGCGTCCGTTGTAAACCCGAAACACTTTTGTCACATAAATGGAGAGGTCTTAATTCAAAGAAAGAACAGTCCATTACATATATGTAACAGGTTAAGGGTTAATGTGATTGAGCAGATAATGGAAATGCTAATTCTTGCTCCTGCAGCTGATGGTGATGGAGTTGATTATGATGACATGACTGAAATAAAACACAGTTTAAACCTTATACTTGTTAGAAGGAATCTTAGCTATAAATAGTGGTGTTCTTGAAATGGAAGGTCATTTCTCAATACATATATAAACCTTTTCAGCCATATTTGAGAGACTGAGGAACATCCTGCACGAGAGTCAGATCGACATGCGTGTACAGTACATGGTGGAGGTGATGTTCGCTGTTCGCAAAGACAACTTTAAGGTACATGCCCCACCCCAAACTTTCCGTACAGACTTACTGTATATGTTCATGGTGACACCATATAGGTACAGACTTAGTGTATATGTTCATGGTGACAACATATAGGTCAAAATCAAATATTTATGCCACGATATGCAAACTACTATATCATTTATTATTGTTGCTTTTCAGGACTCTTTTATTTGTTCAAAATTGTACTGCAAATGCCCAATCATTTATTAATGGACTGTAGGCAAATTGAAAGTTCGCTTAATATTTTAATTGGCTTTGCACTACAAAGCGTGCAGAATGTCAGTAACACCAATACCATGCCGAACACAAGTATGACACTGGTGTAATTCGACAAATATGAATTAAATTGGGGTTTTACGGCTCACCAACACAAGAAAAGTTATATGGTGCCTCGACAAATATGAAATGGCTCAATAAAACATTTATCGTATACAGGTAAAGAATATAATAGAATTTCTTTCCACCGTATTGCAGGACTTCCAGGCTGTGGTGGAGGACCTGGACCTTGTTGAGGAGGAGGACCAGTTCACGCATCTGCTCACGCTCGAAGATGCCGGCAACACCGAAGATATCCTAAGTATGTTTATCCGTCATGGTGCTCGTGAAAATGTCTGTGTATTGTGTAGCTTAAATATAGAAATTAAAGGCGGCAATAGCTTTATTTGCTTGATAAAGTGGAGAGGAAAACTTGGGAGTGTGACCCTCCTTTATTTTCCTTAGTAGTACAGAAAGGCATTCCACGACAGCGATTGGATTTGGGGAGTGTTACCCTCCCTTGTAAAATTAAACCACTGAAAGAAAACAGGTAACGGTATGGATAGGAATCTGGGCGAGTGTCACCCTCCCCTGACCCTCGTCTAGCTGTGGAAGGAATCTGGGCGAGTGTCACCCTCCCCTGACCCTCGTCTAGCTGTGCAAGGAATCTTTACAGCAGTCTTGTTTGTTGACGAGGCAATTTAAAGAATACAGGTAAAGGGAAAAAGAATAGTCTGGGGAGTGTTACCCTCCCTAGAACTTACAAGATCATTTTGGAGTACATCAAGGGAACGGATACGAGCCAAGAGAATTTACGAAGAGGATTGGGAAGTGTTACCCTTCCCCGATCGTCGAGTAGATGCTTAAAAATCTCAAGAGATTATGGGGAGTGTTACCCTCCCTATGACCTTTGTTGTCAACAACGATGATTTCTGGCTTTAGATATGATGTCAGCTGTTTTCATGATCTGTTGATTGTGAAATGGGGCACAGAATCCGGTAAAGAAAAGAAAAGAATAGGATTTGGGGAGTGTTACCCTCCCTATGACCTTCCGAATGGGGCACAGAATCTGGTAAAGAAAAGAATAGGATTTGGGGAGTGTTACCCTCCCCACTTGTTGCCAACTACACCGATATCTGGCATTCATATGCTAGATAACATCTACCTGGTCTCGAGGACAGCGATGGAGGAGAAATGGGGAGTGTTACCCTCCCTCAAAGGCAGTTTCTTTCAGGGTTGTACAGTCGACGTTATGGATGGAATTCGGGAGTGTGACCCTCCTTACCTGGTGCTCATATCTGCTATGAGGCCCTTCCGATATAAAGAGATAACCTACCATTTTGTCTGCAGCTCAAGTGTTGGCTTCAGCGGTTACTGTCGATCAATACTAGTTGGGGGGTGTCACCCTCCCATAGAAAAGAGAAATGTCGGCAGATGATTCGCTTGAAGAGGAAAAGTGGGAAGTGTAACCCTTTCCTACAAAAAAAAAGAAAAGAAGGATTGTGTAATATTAAGAAAATTAAAAAAATGTTTGTCATTATAAACATCTTTCAAAGATATAAGAATTGAATATAAAGGTGACAAAAGATGTAGAGAAAAACAGACAAAATGAAATATTCGACAAGATCCTTGTAAAGGAAAGGTTGACCAACAAACGACTGATCAGGGCTACAGATCTGCCACCAGGGGAAAGGAGAGTTGAAGGTATTTAGATTGAGAAAGTATCCGGAGAAACACTTTCTAATATGTATCGGAAACCCCCATTTCCATGAATATTTGTGGCCAAAGGTAAGTTGTGCTCGTTAGGGTAAAAAAGATATATATATATTTGTAAATTTAAATATATTTATTTATATAAATTAAATGTTGACCGTGTTTGAATATTTTTGATTTGTTCGACTGATTAGACAAAAAATATTCTAGTTATTTTGTTACTATCTACATGATATTCTGATGGTCGATGAAAATGCACCAGTATATTATATGGGTGTTAAATGCAATTGCTAAAGTAATCTATAATAATAAGTGCATATTTTAAAATTGAAAAATATTAATAATATTAATTTGCAAACACTAATCGTCTCAGAATTCCTAACATGATGTATAGTGTTCAGTTAAAGTCACACGGGTAGAAATCAAATGTCACACCTCTTAATTCTGGGTATTTCCAACCGTTTTACTGGTCCTAGGAAATTATCTCAGTGTCGCGTTATTTCAGCAAGATAACGCCAGACCACATTCAGTTTGAGTTACAAGTGACGTTACCTTAAATCTAGAAAAACGTGGTGTCGGAGTACGTTGTTGTTGTTCTTATTGAATTAATATCCTTCAGTGTCAAAATATGCTTAATTTACTATCATAAACATACATATAAAGTTGAATTAGAAATTCCTTTATATTGAAAACAACTTGAAGCGTAACCTCCCACCTTGATCATGTTGATAAGGCCAAACAAAAACAATTCTTTGTTTTCTGTAACGGGCTTTCAAAAATTGGGTACTGTAGATATGTGGGAAAGCATATTGACCCAGTCGCAATACTCAAGGGAACTTCAAAGTCTTGAATCTTTGAAAACCAGTTTTGAGATGTGTATTTGTTTATCACATTCCTGAAACATTCGATAAGTACTGATAAAGGTGATCCTTTGAGAGCAACTAACACAATTAAGAGATTTAAGCAGCAGTCTCGGTTTTATTGAGTCTGTTCATGAGAAGTAATGGAATAAGCAACACTTCTCATGCCCCCTAGCACCGGCTTAAGCTGTATTCTACTGATGAGTTGTTGGCTTTTAATAAAAGTAACTTGCTTTTTTTTTTGAAAATAATTCTATTTCTGACCATTACATGATTACTCTACTTTCATATCTCATATTTTAAACATTTAAAACATTGTTTCATTTAAGGGCAAAACCAGAGGAATTGAAGGGGTTTTGTTTTATTTAGGTCTTAGGGCTATTCCAAACAAACATGGGACCCCAGGAAGGCACTTTTGAAATTGAACATCCACCCATCATAAATGCTAATGTAGTTAAAGAACCACATTTCAGAAAATAGGGTTCACCTGTAGCTGTTTATTAAATTGCCTTCCTAGGGTCCTGTGTATGTTTTAATGGAAAAGCCCTTAATTGGTAGATTAAAAAAAATAGGAACAAAATAGGAACAAAATATTTTATTTCGCCCTAATATTAAAAACAACCTCATTAAAATCAAATTGATACTCTCCGCTTATTTCACTGGTTGAATTTAGTTGATCTTCTCATGAATTTCATGAGAAGATCAGCTAAATTCAACCAGTGAATTCGCACGTTTCATGTGCACTTCAGACGATGTTCGAGTGAATTGAACAAACAAAAAATCAACATATATCCGAAAAAAGATAAAGTTGCCGTGTGTTACTGCTGTGGATTGCACAATAAAATCAAAGAAATGCACTAAATGGCATTTCTTTAATCTATACAGAATACAAAGAAACATTTTTTTTGAAAATATTCGGAACATTCTATTTGTATCTGAAAAATATATATACGGACAACTCCGAGATTATTGCGACATTAGGTTTTGTTTTTTGATTGGCTAATCGTAATGTCAATTTGACGTGAATTCCAATGCAGTGTTGTTAGATCCTTAGTAGTGTAGAGTATCGTAGCGTGATAAAGGGTCTGATTTTAATGAGATTGTGTTAAAAAATACATACATACACTATTGTTTTGGGGCATTTGTTTCTGCCACATGTTTTAGACAATTTGATAAATGCCTGAATAAGTTCTATGTCATTGAAAAAGGCATTTTAAATGGTAAATAAACACGTCTTACATTTTGAAATCTGTTGAGAAAATACAATTTTCACATATTTTTTTTTTTTTTTGATAGGGCAAACATTAATTCAAAATAATGCTCCATCAAAAAATTTTTTTTTACAATGAAAGCTTACTGTTCAGTCCTCATAAGATTTCATCAAAAGCAACTGTCGCAGAATCTAGGAGTTTACTTGAGAAAAGGGTCTATCGAAAAAGTATTTGGCTGCAAAATATTTCTCAACTGATTTTTAAAATTCATTCAAGTGTTGTCAGAATAGTATGAATTGTAAATGCTCAAAAACCTTTGGCTGTAACATGCCCCCCAAACCATAGAGCCAGTATATACTCTTACGACTAACTGACTAGCCTGATCAACCAAAACTTAGTATTTAAAAACATGTAGCAAATTCATTCACATTAATATTACTTTTATCATAATACATTCATTATTTCCTACTGGACACTGAATAATATGCGGGTATGTTGCTGTACTTTCAGATGTGTTCAAGCCGGACCCAAATTTCCAAGAGAATGAGGAGAAATACAAGATCCTGAAGAAAGGTGAGTAAATGGCATATTAATAATATATACAACCCATATATTTCGTAGCTTCTTCTTGGCATGGTAGTCAGACAAAAACTGAGTCTGTTGGACAAAACGTATTACACATGGCGAAAATATCCTCAGCTGGGCTCGAACCAGGTGCCTCCAATATACTGTGTTGTGCTCTTGATTGAATTTTTCTGTGAATTTCTAATTATACACTACTGGTGTTTCTGATGATGATCCCAGATAAGCCCCAAAATATTACAGTGGTGAAGAAAGCCTGCCTGAAACAGAAAACAAACCCAGGGTCTCTAGTATACCATTCTAGAACTCAGCGTCTGAGCTATAGAGACACACAGTTAGCAGTCGATTCTACACCTGTACCCGATATGACCTAAGCTGTTCAAGGGCTGTAATACATGTTTTATTCGTTCATTCATTCATTCATTCATTCATTCTTCAGTTAGTCAGTCAGTTCAGTCTGTTAAATCTGTCGGTTAGTCAGTCAGTTTAGTCAGTCAGTTCAGTTCACTCAGTTCCTTCAGGTACTAGTCCCCTACTGGTGTAACCGGAGGACTTAGGATTGCTCATTGTCCATCTGTTTGTCTGTCCGTAATATTTTGTGACGGGGCTATAACTTCTTTATCTGTCGTTAGATTCCAATAATATTATGCACAAATGTTCACCTTAAGACGATGTGTCGTGACTAAGAGCCAGATCTCTACCTTCAAGATCAAGGTCACACATATACTTTAAAGGTTATTGCTTAAAGTTTTTAGTCCGGGCTATAACATGTTTTTGGCTCGGACTGATCAAAGATCAACAGAGCTTATGCCTTGGTGCGGCGTGTGGCGTCCGTCTGTCTATAAAAAAAAAATTGTGGCAACTACTCCTCTGAAACTACTGGACGGATTTTCATGAAACTTCACAGGAATGTTGCTCTTGATGTCTATTTGATCCTAGCAAAAATTCAGGTCTGCCTGAAATTTAAGATGGCCGCCACGGCTAAAAATAGATTTTAAAAATGCGATTTTGTGGCGACTACTTCTCAAAAACCGTAAGTGATATTGATTTGGAACCTTTACCAAAATTTCATGGAACTTGACAGGAATGTGGCTCTTGATGACTAGTTGATCCTAGCAAAAATTTAGGTTGGTAGGATTCAAGATGGCCGCCACTGCTAAAATAAATTTTAAAAATGTGACTTTGTGGCGACTACTTCTCAAAAACCGTAAGTGATATTGAATTGGAACCTTTACCAAAATTGCTGGTGCGACATGTACTTGGTCCTTACCAAGATTCATTTCGATTCCATGTCAAACATGGCAGCCAGAGGCCATTTTTGTTTACATAGAGTTATATAGGAAAAAATTGTGACGACTACTCCTCTGAGACTATTTGAAGGATTTTCATGAAACTTAACAGAAATGTTGCTCTTAGCAAAATTTCAGGTCAGACGGAATGGCCGCCATGGGTAAAAATAGATTTTTTAAAAAACAAGTTTGTAGCGACTACTTTGTGAAAACTGTAAGTTTTATTGATATGGGACTTTTTTCGAAAATGATTAGCATGTTGAAAATTATTTTGATGTGGCACTAAACATGGCCACCAATGGCCATCTTTGTTCACATACAGTTATATAGTAAGGTACTCCTCTGAAACTTCTTGACAGATTTTCATGAAACTTCACAGGAATGGTGATCTAGCTACATGTATCAGAACCTATCAGTGGAGATTCAAGGTCATTGACCTCTTGTTCTATCATTTGATTTCATTAATATTAAACACAAATGTTCACCACTATCAGACAATTTGTCGCGATCAAGTCCACAGTTACACTTAAATAGAATGTTTTTGCTATAATTGAATCACTTTTTGACCCAAACCGGTAGGGGACATGTTTTGCTTGCAATACTTCTTTGCCTTGTTCATTCATTCATTCATTCAGTTATTCATTCTTTATTTCTTTCAATTATTCATTCATTCTTTTTGTTATATGGTTTACACATTTTTGTAATGTGTCCAATAAATATAATAAAATCTAGGCTAGCGCTAGGATTTTAAACCCTTTAGCCAAATCTGGCTAAAGCCCTAAAAATTCCTTTAGCCAGATTAGAATGTCTTTAGCCAGACTTTTGCCTAGATATTTTTTAACGAATTGTAGGTGCTAAAACTTCGCGTTTGCGTACACATCAATAGTAAGTTAAAAAAGTATGCTTTATTAACCTATATGTATAGGGTATCAATATGTCCACATCATATGCATTCTGCTTTAGTGCTTACAATTACTTATAATTACAATTGGAGCTGTACAATATTCAAAAAGTTTTAAAAATTGTATTTAATTTAATGCTATTTTAATTTTTTAAAAATGTCGACTGAAATTTTAAAAAGGACAATGAATGCATGCATATAAGAAAATATAAAAATACAGACTCTTGTCACCATTGATTAGACCATTTAGTATTTTCATTAAATGTATTTAAATATAGGCCTACTAACATTCATAGAAGTAAAATAAATATATTTAAAAATGTAAGGCTAAGCTGAGGCATATAAAACAAGTTCAACTAACAGTAGTACTAAAGGAGCTAGAAAGATCGCGCTGCATTGTGAGACAAAATTCAGAAATGCCACATACACCACGAATATCGTGCACAGAGTAAGTAATAAAAGCCACTTCATTCTAAAATTGTACCTCAATATTTTGAGTAAGCGCACCTTTTTCATTTTTTCATGTTGATTGTTCAACCATAAATTATCCCAATTCAGAGACAGTCGATCAAACATCGGTTCACACTTGCCTTGCATTGTTCCAGTTTACGCTACCGGGTGTACAACTAATTAGTCTTATCAGTGATCGTAAAGTTCGAAAAACACCGACGGCATCTCGAGCTTATTAATTCGTAAGCAAACTTTGTGTTTTGAAAAGCCATTTTGGCCGCTAGAGGGCGCCACGTTATTTTTAATGTTTTACCCGGCTCGATAACACAGTTAAATATGTGGATTATATTGAGCGCGGGGTCACAAACAAGTTGATTGACAGCAAGAGGCGGAACAGTGGGCGGAGTCTATCGCACAGTGACAATAGAAACAATAAATGACAGCGGTCTTCAATAAACACTGCGATAATAAGTTTATCAGTCCAAATTGATTGTCGCTAATTAGCTAACAACACCCAGCGGGGTAGTGGCTTTATAAACAGTGAAATACTTTGTGTATTAGAATTCGGGATTTTCCGAGATTTTAGACAAAATTGGTCGGAAATTTGGATTCGCCAGACCGCCGATGTCTGGCGAATTTGATATGTATTTCTTACGATTTTCATTCGCCAGATCGGGTTTCTTTTCGCCTATGGCGATTTGGCGAATGCTTAACGCGAGCCTAGAAAATATTTAAATTCAAATGAAATGAAATGTTTTCTAGAACGTGTGTACTATATATAAATATGAATAGATAGATTTGGAAAAAGATAAATCATATGTTATCTGATATTGGCAGAGATTCTGGATGAAGGCTCGGACGACGAGGATGGCTCAGGAAGTGGCGGTGGCAGTGGATCTGACGACGATGATGACAGCGATGACGAGGTTGACAAAGAAGGTACGTTGTTGTTGTTTGTTACTTTTTAATGTCTCCTTGGTAATATATATTCAATAGCTTATTCAATCAGTTGGACATGTAGAAAATAAATGCAAATTTGTTTTTTTGCCTGGAAGCTATGATGGCTTAAATCATTTTATTTTGATTTTCCTAAAAATGTTTTTGTTTTTTTGGATTCTTACGAGTGCGGGAGCTATACCATATTGGTTCTACCCCGCAACAAACAGGTAGTCTGCCCCCACCACAAAATAATTGATCTTCATTTAAATGTTTTGAAAATGACGTAAAACACACTTCAACCAACTATTTCCTTTGGAGCATTTTTATACCCCAGCTTTCATGAAGTGAAGTGGTGGTTATATAGGAATCATGCCCGTAACGTCCCGTCGCGTCCCGTCATGTATCACATTTTTGTCCAGTAACACATTTTCATTACTTGAAATTCCTCAAACAGTTCTGAATGGCTTGTTCCCAAACTTCAAATACACGTAACAACTATGACCTTGTGTCCCTCTACATCACCCATTGTTGATTGTCAAATTTATTACAGAATTATGGCCCTTTATTTGACTTAAAATTTAAGCGTGGGTATTCATCACCTTCAGTGATAGTTCTAGTTATCTTTGTACAGATACTAGTGAATATATGTATTTCACAATGGGATTCATCGTGCTTAAGGTAGATGTAAGCACACTTTTACCACGATGTAAGTTTGATTATCTGTATTTCACATCGGGATTCATCGTGGTTAAGATAGATGTAAGCACACTTTTTACCACAATGTAAGTTTGATTATCTGTATTTCACATTGGCATCATACCCCAGCAATAAGTTGTACTATATGTCATCAAAAATATGTGACATTTCTTGGCTCAGACTTCCAATTAAACTTTGTTTTTCCCTACATAAGTAATGTAGTGCATTGTTTTTATAGCATAGATGATAAGGAAACACTTGGTTAATAAAAACTAATTTTTTGTAGTAGAAACACAATGAAGTTCGTATTTTATAATAAAATTGAGAGAGATGGTAAGTGTAAAAAAATGAGTTTAAAAAACAGTACTTTTTTGTCTTGCACCAAAACATAAGGCAGGCAAATAATTACTTTTTTGGCAATTATTTGGCTCTGTTCTATCCTTTGATCAATCTTTATGCCAGATCAGACATAAGGCCACATAAAAAATAGGTTTGGCTAGATATCTCACAGGTAGATAGGTAAGAAGTTTTTTTGTTATTCCTCACATCAAAACAGGCTTTGAATTAGAAATAATCAGTTATGATAATAATGCTAACACATTAATAATATCTACATCAGACAAAGGGCCAGCTGGAATAGCAAGACCTCACAAAAAAAAAAACACTAAATTATTTGACCTATTTTAGAACATTAAAAACCAATAATATTCTTCTCGTGTCATAATTGCTTGTGCATTTTATTTATGAATATTTTGCTTGTACATCAGCGGAGGAAGCCAAGCAGCAGTTGATCATCGACCAGACGGAGACCAACATGGTGGCACTGAGACGGACCATCTACCTCACCATACAGTCCAGTCTCGACTTCGAGGAGTGTGCTCACAAACTCATGAAGATGGATCTTAAACCTGGTCAAGAGGTGAGTTATTTTTTTAGATTTTTTTTTTATTGCTTCCATGGCCATATGCCATATAAGACATATGCATGATACGGTCTAGCTGGCCGAGACTAAGTGCGGGTGTATTAGAATAATAGATTGTAACTGATCATCAGCCACTTATTATGATGATCGAGTATGAAAGTATAAATAAATTGATTATCGATAAAATGTGAAGAATTGTTTTAATTAATGTTGGAAATAGAAATAAACATCAGGGCAGAAAAATTAGTTTCAGAGTTACTTGTCACGTAATATTTGAATGGTCAAATTGTTATATTGTTCAAGAATTTCTACTCGTCCTGCATCAATAAGCACTCGTCATGGTGAGCGGACATCTGGAATTTTCATGCTCTGAACATGATTATCGAGGAAACAGTCAGGAAATTCATGTGTGCAAATGAGCAAATAAACACATTTCTATCAAATACAGTTGTTTTTCCTGATTTAAAGTAACTGATTAACAGACTGTCATCTAAATTGCTACTGTTAATAATAAACAATAATCAACATTCATACATATTTTACAGGTGGAGTTATGTAACATGATCCTTGACTGCTGCGCCCAGATGAGGACATACGAGAAATTCTTTGGACTTCTCGCCGGGGTAGGTATACTAACACTACATAATGCTTGCATTTTCTCATACAGCCCTTAATTGATGTAAGCCAGATAGTTACAAAATGGAATAAAGTAGAAAAACAAGGTTTAGGTAAACATATTCAGAAGTATTGCTGTTACCTAAAAAAAAATACTGTGTTGTCATAATAAATTAATTGCGTAATAAAATAACATTTCTACAGATTTATATCTTCCGGGGTATGTTAACGAATATAATTTCACTTGAAACTTTTTGCTTTATTTGTGAAATACGTCTGTGGTTAGAGTCTCTGACTTGAAATCACTTGCTGTGGGTTCGATCCCTCATGGGATCAGGAATCTTTATTTGAGGAAGCTATCCAGTTGGCTTGCGGAACGTCGATGGTTCTACCCAGTTGCATACTCGTGCACAAAAATTACCCTGATGGGCACTCGGTGTCTGCCTCCACCAGTGGAAGCTGGAAAGTCGCCATATGAACTTAGCTGTTGGTGCGACTATAAAATCATATTCAATTTATTTGTGAGAATTGTGTTTGGTTGTAGGAGTTATCTGCCTTAGTCCAGCTGTATTTTGGAGTCTATACAAATTAACAGTGTTAGCTGTTCCTGGCGAGAACATTTGTACAAGTAAAGTTGTAAGCAGCTGATTATAACAAGAACATCCATCATTTGTTGTGTAAGCGTCAAGTTGTAGACGTTGTACATACTTCGACAGGTAAAGTAAACAAGTTGGAAAAAAACTTCGCCTACTGCGGGTCTAAAACTTGGGACCTCTTGATGAAAGCTTAGTTGTTGAGATGTAATCATTAAGATGAATAATCGATAGTATGACGGCTACATTATAAAACTGATGCATTTTGTAAAGGAGAGTTTTTCTAAGGTATAAAGGACCTCTTCTTTCGCTCTTACGTAGTTTTAGGCATGTATACTGACTTTTTAGATCAAGTAAAATATTTCATATTCATCAGCTAGTTTCGTTATCAGGGGCTTATATATGCAACTGAAACAAATATGACTACATTAGCATTACGGGGTTAAAATGATGTATTGTCAGTAAAGTCTATCCGTTTAATTCGTTTCAAAAAGAGGTTAAATATGAGGTGTATATGTCAGGATATGCTTCCTTGGTTTAATTTCAAGAATTTGGATTCCCTGAGAAATGGACCTTAGCTACATCCCTGGTTATAAATATAGATTGTGTAGCTTTGAGTGCGTGAGAATATAAGAATCTTTCATGGGTATCCGATGAAGATAGAGACGGAACCGAGGCTCTGCCGAGGTTACGATTTATTGATTAATACACTTATACCGAGGGTTGGAATTCCGAATCTGAACCGAATACCCATGATAGATTTCTTTTCTTGCATATCAGAGACATTTTGTGCCTTGACGCCACCAGCTACTAACGTTTTGCATGTTTTCCTTCATACCGGATGTTGGCTGCGCGTGAATTTTATCACGACCCTAGGGTATGATGGAAATATCTATCGCCGGTAAAACGACGGATATTCTTGTGCGGTATGCAAGAAATGTCTATCTAGTCCTCTGTGTATTATCATTGTTTAAACATAGTAAAAAACATATTTTTTGGTACCAATTTTCAGAGATTCTGCATGATTGACAAGAAGTATGTTGAGCCCTTCCAGCGAATGTTTGGGGAACAGTATGAGACTATTCACCGACTGGAAACAAACAAACTAAGGAATATTGCTAAATTCTTCGCTCATCTGCTTCACACAGACTCCATATCATGGATGGTATGTATAATATATATACAAGTTTGGTTTAAAGGGACACACCGCAGTCTTGATGTTTTAAAAACTCACAGCGTCCCCTTAGTTTTTCCACATAACTTTTAAGAATAATATAAACCAAATTATTTTTATATTGCACAAATAATATATTTAAAACTGGTAAAATAATAATAAAATGAAAACTCAAAAATGTATTTAATTATATGTAACCAGGTTTAAAGTCAAAAGGATGCTGCATTAATAAATCGAGGTGCCTATTTAAATGTTTGATAAAAACTTCAAGATTGCCGTGTATCCCTATAAGAAATAAATAGATTCTAAAAAATAGAGCAATGGGTGAATAAACTAGTTGACAGTATGAAGCTTGTTCTTGACCTACTACTGGCTTTGTTTCAGTGATTGTCGTCTGCTTTATTAACCCTTAACTCGCTACATGTATATAATGGACTGTTCTTTCTTTGAATTAAGACAATTCCATTTATGAAACAAAGGGGTGTTGTGGAAAATGACTGATCAGCAGCCGAACATTGTAAACCCTGATCAGCCTGCGAGTTATTTTGATTTACAATCAGGGTTTACAACGTCCGCATCGTAAACCCAGATCAGCCTGCGAGTTACTTATCAGTTTCTTAGGCATTTGATTACAAGGTTCGCACAGCCTTAAAAAGTCCTTAAATTTCGGAAGCAGCCTTTTAAAGTTCTTAAATCCACTCCAGCCTTAAAAAGTCCTTAAATTCTGACAAAATATCATTAAAGGTCCTTGAATTTCATAATCAGTCGATTAATTATTAAATTATTAAACCATGATTTTCATTAAATTCTGGGAGTAAAAAAAGTGCGGATTATATTCAGGCGAATACGGTACGTTGTGCTAATGGAACATAAAACCCCATGGACAAATTTACAATCATACAGCCATATGCACGTACGAAAGTGCTTTGCATTCAAGTGTTTCGTCCGTTTGAGGCACCGAAAGTTGCAGAGCTTTTAAACATCATACATGATGTTTACATCTGTATGACAGCAGTATGTTTCTAACACAAGTAGGTCAGTATGAATGACCATGACCTACCTTTCGCAATTGATCACTTTACATTGAAGTTTTATTTTATGCGACTAACAATGGTAACGCGGGGCATCCGTGTCTCATGGACACATTTTCTAGTTTCATTTCCATATTGCAGGTATTGATGTGTATCAAGCTGAACGAGGATGACACGACGTCAGCAAGTCGTATCTTCATCAAGATTCTCTTCCAGGAGTTGTCGGAATACCTCGGGCTGCCCAAACTGAATGGGAGACTCAAAGATGTGTAAGTTGATATTGTAAAGTTGTCTTGGTAGCGGTTGTGATCTCATTTATCTAGCTCTTTCAGTAGATATTAAATGACTGCCATTGGCTTAGTGGTAGAAGGTCTGTCTCTCATGCAGGAAGTCTTGAGTTTGATCCTCAACCAAGTCACAACAAAGAAATCATAAAAACGGTACAAGTTGCTCCATTGCTTGACCTACGGCATATAAACGGTAGTGCTAGAATTTGTGTGCCAGGCATCAGTATAATGCGACTGGGTTATCATGTCATATGTCTGCCAGGCGTCGGTATAATGTGACTGGGTTATCATGTCATATGTCTGCCAGGCGTCGGTATAATGTGACTGGGTTATCATGTCATATGTCTGCCAGGCGTCTGTATAATGTGACTGGGTTATCATGTCATATGTCTGCCAGGCGTCTGTATAATGTGACTGGGTTATCATGTCATATGTCTGCCAGGCGTCTGTATAATGTGACTGGGTTATCATGTCATATGTCTGCAGTTTGGTAGCAGTATAAAGTTGAGCATTGAGCTCACTGCTACAATTATACACCATTGTGATATGACTGGAAGATGTTGAAAGCGCTGTTTATAAACCCCATACATTTGTACGTATGCACGCACACAGACATATACACAATACCAGTACAGATTGTCAGTATGTAAGTTGCATTATGTGTTAAAGGTTCTAAAAACTGGATAGATAAGAATGTAGACGAAACAAAAATGAGTGAATGAGTGATTCCTATTTAGCCACCACTTCACTTGGTGAAAGCAGGGTATAAACATGTGTATGTATGGGTGAAAAGGGATAAAACAAATTAGGCTAGCAAGCTTCTACATGCCCTAAATATTAATTACTTCTACTACTTCAATAGGTTACTGTATTTGTCATTGTCATGTCCAACTTGTTTGCCATCTGAATATGACGTTTTTTGATTTTCAGCACATTACAACAGTTTTTTACTGGCCTGCTGCCCAGGGACAACCCCAGGGACACCAGATTTGCCATCAACTTCTTCACAACTATTGGTCTTGGAGGCCTCACGTAAGTATTTAGACATAAACAGTAACTTGTTTTAAAGGAAAAAGAAGTGCTAAAACTTCCACTTTAATAGAAATTTCTCACGTCCGTATTTAAATCTTTTTAACTATTTTTAGTAAGGCCAAACAAAAATTAGCTGTGTTTCCTATTTATTGCATGCTCTAAAAAAATAGGGTAGGTCGGTAGGCATTTTCTTTTTCATTTTTTTTTTTTTTTTGGAGCAAGATATTGTGAGATTCTACATGTATTTATCTCATAAACCCCATACAAGTTGATGATACAACTGAAAGATTCTCTGTGATGTCAGTTTACCTCGATATATTGTGATAAATCATTGTTCAGAACAAATTAAAAAATAAAAAATAAATAAAAAATTCACACAAAGTTTTAGGGTCGGGCCCCTTAAAAATAGGGTCGGTCGGGCCACCGGAAACACAGTGTTTTTTTTTTTGCCTAATGACCTGAAGTTTTGAATCGTAGCAAAGTGTTACTGTAACTTGTACCACTCCAAATATATATAAAAACATTACCATCTTCAGATGCTGATCTCTGTTTTCTTCAGAATTGACCTTAAGTGTTGAATCACAGAAAAGTATTTAAAGTATTGTAAAGAACCGAGAACATGAAAGCAAATTGTACCACCATAAGATTATAAATACCTTGTTGGGTATCTGGTAAAGATAGGGAATACCAACACAAAGTAGAACTGTTTGTCACCAGGGCTCTGCCGAGGTTTCTATTAAAACTTAAGTTATACCAAGGGTTGGAATTTCCCTGTCTGCCCAGATACACATAATTTGATTTTTATCCTGCATTCCTTTGACATTTTGCGTGTTCTCGTTGCCATTGTATAAAAGTGAATATTATCTGACCGAAAGGTAATGTAAGATTTTGCAGCACATCTGTAAAACGTGAATATCTGGATATTTGGCAAGAAGACATGTTTGATTATCCCCGCTAATGACGACCATAATCATTAAAGTGTGATCAGTAAAGTTTAATATGATTGACAGAGCTTTGTGGATTACAATACAGTTGTACGACCATATGA
This sequence comes from Cyrtodaria siliqua, assembly GCA_037043455.1. Lineage (NCBI taxonomy): Eukaryota > Metazoa > Mollusca > Bivalvia > Adapedonta > Hiatellidae > Cyrtodaria > Cyrtodaria siliqua. The sequence goes on from JAWPHD010002212.1 coordinate 243,271, forward strand.
TTCCATGTTCTCTTTTTTTCTACGGTGAAATCCTTTGTAATATTTGGCAGAGCCTTCAAGATTAAAAGTAAAATGGTATTGTTATATGATAACATGTTGTATATCTCCTACAGAGATGACCTGCGTGATCACCTGAAGAATGTGTCTAAAAAGTTGATGCAGCAGAAGCAGGATGAGGAGATCAAGGTTTCATCGGACGACGAGGACTCCGACAGCTCGTCTTCTGACGACTCTGAGTCGGAAAGTTCTGAGTCGGATAGCTCAGGTACAAAGCAAGATTATGAAATTAAAAAAAATTGACCATCGCATGCAGTTGGATACATCAGGCTTACGACAGAGTCTAGGGGTCCGAGTTCAAGTTGAATAATATTAATATTCAAGAGGGCCTATACATAATGAATGAGCATAAACAAGTAATATGTGCTATCCAAGGTGACCACCACGGTTATTTTAAGCATTTTATGACCGTCATTTAAAATTTATGGTGAATTCAAGTGTTTTTTTTATTTGAAAACATATTTTGATTGAGATGACATTTTCATACCCCTCTAAGACGTCTGTCTGTCCGTCCGTCCGTCCGTCTCTCCTTAAAGTTTTGTGATGTTCGCTCTCTAACTCGAACAAATATTATCCAATCATTATGAAACTTGGAAATAATGTTTATGGGCATAATATCTCGGTCAAGTTCGAAAACCAGCCCAATCACCCTGGTAACAACAGAGTTATGGCCCTTTCATTATGAAAATCGCCCCCGTTTTAACAACGTAGTTATGGCCCTTTAATTATTGAAAATTGACAATTTTGTTGAATATTTGTTTTTCAATCTTGAAACTTGGTCAAGTTCAAAAACCAGTCCAATTGCCCTGGTAACAACAGAGTTTGTGTTATGTCGCGGCATCATCCGTCCATCCGTCTGTCCGCGCATTAACTTTTGCAATGTCCGCGATGAGAAGATACAATGCTGATACTAACACCTCTGTTACAAAGATCATTTTGGCCAATTTTTACACTTACAATCATTTATCACAGTTACAAATGATCCACTTTCACCGGGCGTATTTATTGTCCAATACATCTGACATCCTGTGCAAAATTAGGGTCGCTGTGACCTACTTTCAACGAAATATAGGTCACGTCTGTTTTCCGCTATGACGTGTATCTTGCTCACCAGAATGATTTTTATATGCTCTAAAATCGTGCAAAATTTTGGGTGGCTGTGACCTACTTTCGACAAAATATAGATCACGTCCGGTCTCAGCTACGACATGCGTATCTTGTTTATCTAGCAGAATTTTCACCAAGCTTCACCAGAATGTTCCTTGTATTCAACTTACATCATGTGCAACATTTAGGGTTGCTGTGGTCTACTTTGAACGAAATACAGGTCACATCCGGCCTCCGCTATGACATTAATTAAATTAATTATTGTGTATGTAAGGAACGAATATCTCTTCAACATTAGACTGAAGGAGGAGTAAATTGAATCTCCACATGAGACTGACGGGGGAGTAATTTGGCTCTCCTCACGAATCTGACATGTTGGTTAATTGGATTCCCCATGGGACTTAATGGAGGGAGTAAATTGACTCCTCATAAGACTGACAAGGTAGTGGGCGAAAATCACCTTTGCTCAATGTTACAAGCGCAGGATAACATAAAAGAAAAACATAATGTGCTGCATTGTCATTTATTTATTATTCATTTTACATTTACAGATTCAGATTCTTCCGATGATGGAAGAAAAAAGAAAAAGAAAAAAGTTATTGAGAAACCGAAGAACAAAGAAAGAAACAAGAACGACAAAGGAAAGAAAGATTTAGAAGTAGATAACGAAAAACAAAAAGACAAGAAAGGACGAAAAGATAAGGATAAATCTAACGGTACTGTTAATAAAATCGATACAAAGAAGGACAAAAAGCAGAATAAGATAAAGGAGAAAGAGAGATTGAAAGAAGAGCAGGCAAGAAAGGAAAGAGAAGAAAATTTCAAACGATTGTCAAAACTGGCGAATTACGGCGACGTTTCAATGGATGTAGGATTGGATAAAGGAGACACTGTCATAAAAAGTGCTGAAAAAGATGACAGAAAAGGGAGAAAGAAAAAAGACAACAAAGACAAGCGAGCGAGAGACGTAGAAAATGGAAGCGCAGACAGACGGAGAAGAAACGACCCGGATAGAGATGACTACGATTCCAGAGACAGAAATGTCCTGAGTAGGGACAGGGACCAATATGATGCGAGGAAGCAGTTGGACAGAAGCTACGAGAGTAGTTTCGACTCGCGGGATGAAAGAAGCGAAGTAAGGAGAGGAAAAAAGGGGCGGGTCTTTGTGGAAGACGACAGACCAGTCAGGATTGAGCGAAATTTTGAAAGGCTAGATATGTATGAGGATAAGTTTGAACGGGAAAGGGAGAGAAATCTGGATTTCATACGAGGAAAAGAAGAGTACGAAGATTTTTACAGGGGCCGTGGAGATGTCATGCGAGGAGGGTTTGGGGATCCAAGGGACTTTAGGGACCCCAGGGGAGGCTTTAGGGGTGCAAGGGGTAGAGGGGATATGGATGATGTGAGATTTGAGGGGCGGTATGGGGAGAGGGATATGGACAGGGGATTTGATGAGGGTAGGAGGAGAGGTGGGAGGAATTTAAGTGAAGAGAGGATCCCTGTGCCCCGAGACGAAAGGAGAAGGAGAAGGTAGATTTTATTCTTCATTCAATTCCTTTCTCCTATGTCACCTTGGTTTATATATTATAAACCCATGTTAAATGGTATGCTTGTAATATTGAAAATGGTGTGAAAATATGTCAAGTTGGGTTTCTAGAAACTTGTCTGAATTGGACATGCTAACCCACTGCGACGTATGTTGTTAATTTCCTTTTCTCTATAGCAAAATCGTATTTAAATGTCTGGCTTTTACTTCATAAAAAAAAAAAAAGAAACGGCATGATCCAGACGGCGTTAGCATAGCATATTTTAATTTAAACTAAATGTATTTTGTAACCGCCGTGGCTTTTTTAGGTTTATTGAGTTTATATTGGGAATGTGTCCATCCCACTATTATATGTCTTGATTCATCATTTTAGCGTGGGTTTGACAGTTATTGAAATTTATATATTCAAATCGTGTTTTAAAATCGAGACAAACCAAAAGAAGATTGTACACTGACAAAAGCTTTTAACCCTTAGCCCGCTATGAATATATAATGGACTGTCCTTTCTTTAAATTTAGACCATTTCATTTATGTTACAAAGGGATGTTTTGGAGAAATGACTGATGAGCAACCGGATATTGTCAACCCTGATCTGCGTTTGCAATGGACGCAAAGGCTATCATAGCCGCCATTAGCAGGCTAAGGGTTATTATAATGCTGTTTATACTAGACTAAAGTCGTCATTTGCTCTTCAGCAATAAACACCAAGTCCATCACATGCCCAAATGTGGAGGTGTGTCACTATTTACCACTGATTGGTCAAATTCTTGGGATGATGTCCTGCTAAAATTATGAATAAAATTGAAGACTATGCTGTTTCGAAAAAAGTAGATGTAAAATTATCAAAAGAATTCACCGGTGACTTGTACAATGGAAAGTGTCTCAAATTAATATGAACGAAATTAACCTACAAATCAATTAAGTTGAGTTTCTCTGAAATAATGGTTTTAAATGTGACAAATGTTGATGGAAGGAAATATTACGTCTTGAGTGACCTAAAGTCGATGTATGTAATTATTTGTATGTATTTGGAATAACAACATAAAATGTATGTTATTAGATATCGGATGTATAATTTGTTCTGTTTTTAATTTGTTTTTAAATGCTTTGAGTGGATGAAAACTCATTATTTGGGTATTTTAGAACGAAAAGTGTGATTTTTTTGATTTTTTAAAAAATATGTTTGCCTTTATTACAGGGAGGTTAGTTGCATGTTCTGGATTTACATTCGTTATTGTATAAACATGAAAAAAGGATATGAGTGTACTGTACAGAGTACTGGAATGACAAATTGTCGGAACCAATCAAATTCATTCCGTAGTAGTTTGTCTAATATTTTAAATATCTTAACATTGTATGGTTTAAAAAGCGTTGCCTTATATACCGGTAAGGCTCGAACCCTGAACCTTTGGTTCAGTAGAAACATAGTAGATGACGCTCTAACCGACTGCACCAAATGTCAGGATCTGCAATCTGATTGGTTCCAATAATTTGGCATGTGAGCGATCTCATAGATTGACGTTGGAATTTGTATCCTCTCAATGTGTTTTCACGCCATTGAAGGTACACTCGGTAATCGAGATAAATTGCTTTAAAATGAGCTCTTTCAGTTATGTAATGTGTAGTAGAAAAATAAAAGAAAAAGTAAAACTCATATTCAGGGTTTGACATTAACAGTTGTCCCCTTGTCCTGTGCCATGTAGATTCTAGGTGACCTGTCCTACGGACAACTACATTTTATAAAAAGAAATGAATTTTACATCTTTAAAAGTTGTGACTGAAAAAATGTCAAAACATTGGTGAGCACATTGTAAATGACAAATAAAAGCCATCTTGTTTTTATTGGTGGAATGCAACTGAGGGAATGTAATGTCACTTTCATGATTGATCTTGTTTTTTGTATCACTTTTACATGAAGTGCGGGGACAAATAAATTTGACTGGGGACAAGTAAATTGTGTAAGTAACTTGTCCAAGTTGCTGAAAAAAAATAATTTCAAACCCTGATATTTGATTAACTAATTCTTGATACACACTTCAAGGTTGCCTGTTTAACAAGATTAAATTGTTTACAGCCTCAGCATCACTTTATCCTGTTTGACTAGAAGCCACACCAGAGAGAAGTGAAAGATTGATACAAAGAAGTCTGCCAGGTTAGGCGCCATATAACCTTTTCACGTGTTGGTGCGCCTTAAAACCCCAATTCAATTCATTCCTGTTAGGCGCCATATAACCTTTCATGTGTTGGTGCGAGTTAAAAACCAATTTAATTCAATTTAAGCCTCACCAGTACCACTGAGTTTAATTTATCGTGTGTTCTTGGTCAAGATTATAAGAATCTTTCATGAGTATCCGGTGAAGGACGGTAATTCCAACACGAGGTATGATTGTTTTTATCGGATCCAGTTATACAGAGGGTTGGGATTTCACTATCTGAACCGGATCCTCATGATTGATTCTTTTCTTGCATCATTTATATTCTTTTGACATTGCCATCTACTAATGTTTATTTACACAATGCCGTCTTGTATCTGTCATTATTGATATCAGTGTTTGACTTTTATCTTCCCCATCTGTAAGATCAGGCTTTCCATCACACATGTAAAATGCGTTTCCGGTATGCAAGAAACTTTTTAGTCCATCCTCTGAGCACATTAAAAAAACATAGGAATATATTTGTTAGTAGTGCAGGTTCCTGGATTCCTCTCTCAGAAGTGGCTCTAAATAACCTACATGTGTAATGTGTTGCTGAACCGGTAGACAACATTCTCGCCATAGTAACCTGGGAACCTACTCTTACTACGAAATGGAGTACTATTGGTTCTTTAACGTGGTCGGGGATACACATCCGATACCTCTTGGACTATGTGATGACTAGAATGAAAATGGCGATAATACAGCCTACAGGTTATTACCGTGAATATGATGAATAAAACGGTAACGACAATAGTTGGACAAAAAAAGATAGAATCAGCATGGAGTGCGTGACCGAGTAGATTCTCAGAAAAAAACAGATTTTGGTGTTCTTTGTATGAAATGAATCGTGTTTTATGTCCTGTGTATCACATGTAAAGTCATGTTGGAATTGAATTGAATTGGGATTTTAAGGCTCACCAACACATGAAAGGTTATATGGCGCCTAAAAGGAATGAACAAGCCTGGCTCATCATCCATGTACATGGAGATAAAATAGTGAGAATGCTCCTTGAACCTTCTCACCTGCGGAGTTGCTGCAAATTCTATTGTAGACCCTCCATGTCGGGCTGCACCTCTCGGAGGTCGTTTAAAGGTACAAGGCGTGATTTGAGTGCTATGTAGAAACTTTCTAACAATAATTTTATATGGTCCTTTAAGAACATTTTCATCTTGCATTTCGTAATTGTATTAATTGTATTAATAAATTGTGTAATTGTTTTGTTTTTAAACATATCGTGTCATTTTCGTATATTTGTGTCTATTTTCAAACAAGGTTTTCATATAGATTCAGCAATATACTGTAACACGTCTGGGACAAAGGAAGTTGGCTATGGGCCAAAGAAAAAGTTGCTTAAACCAATTTTTTCATATATATACTCTTCATTACATGTTGGTATGACCTTGCAAATATATAAAGTTCAAGGTAAAATTTTGTGGTCAAAGGTCATTGTTGGTCACAAGAACTTTGGGTGTAACTTTTTAAGTTTTCATATTTCTTTATCAAATGTTTGATATATTCTCTTTATGACAAAGAGTCACGTGACCTTGCCTAGTCCGGGACAACTTCTGGGTTCGAACATCATTTCCTGGTCGCAAAAACTTAACATTGGTGCAGCTGTTTTGTTTCTTCGTGTTTCTTCATCCAACTTTTGATATATAAACATTATGACAATAGTCACGTATCTACAGCAATATATAATGGTCAAGGTCATTCTCTGGAGTCCTTATTTGGTCATAAAACCTTAACATTCCCTGTAACTTCTTCATTTTATCATTACACATTGAATATATTCACATTATGACGATATCCACATCACCGAACTAAAATATCAAGGTCAAGGTCATAATTTCAGTTCAAAAGTCATGTTTGGATTTTAATTCTTCACCAAACGTTGCATGTCGACAGTTACAATAGTCACGTGTCATACACACCTGCTTCAGAGAGCACCGATCTAGTTATGTGATATTAACTGGTCATCTCCATCCCCTTAACACATCATATTAGATCATAATAAGAACACAACCGTATCCTGGATCTATGGAGGCTGACTAGATGTGAGATGGGACATTATTGTTCTGATACATCCAGCATCTGGCTTTGATTATCACTTCATATCTCATGAAACTCCATGCAAATGGCACAAATGGCGCAATTAATTCAATTAGGTCTCTTACAACAAATGGTGATCTCAAGAGAGTCTTGCCTAAGGTGGCGAGACACAGGTGTTGTTTTGCGACGACAGTGAAGGTGGCGATAAAGACTCTCGGTCTTCTGGCAGACGTAATCTACAGTTGAGTAGAGTGATAATCAGTTTCTTACACCCATTGTACTCTATCGTTTTATACAGCAGATTTGTCTGTTTTATATTGAATCGCTAAAAACACTTTTCATCTTCCATAGTTATGCCTCGTCTCATTGAATTTAAGAAAACAGATATAGATATTCTAAGTCTTTTTAAGACACCATTATTGGATAACTTGGTTTCAGGTTTTTTACCAGTATTTGTATTATATCAAAACAGTCTGACCCAAGTGTTGGTGAAGCTTATTTGTAATAAAGTTTACAAAATGATAAACCTTTTTCTGTGTTCCATGTTTCAATACCATATATGTTCATGGCTTCTGTGTGGTATAAATGACACTCTAGAAAGAGCGAAGTGTGTGGCAACAATTTAAATCCGGATTGTCTCCCCAATGATTTTCCTGCCTTTTCCAAGGACTGTTTCAAGGTGGAACCTTGGAAAATGCTTTTTAGCTTGTCTGGGTAACACAATAACACAAAGCTTTTGTAACCGTCTGAGCATCACTATTTGTGGCGTTTTGTTATTTTACAGGCAAGAAAACTTTGCACAATGTCACTCTCGTCTGTACGTTCGTCCGTCCGTACAAACAAATAGTTTTACATAGACTTATATATAGGAAAAAACTTTAAAAATCTTCTTCTCTGAAACTACAAGAGTCAAAGGTTTAATATTTTGTATTTACACTCAGCTTATGGTCCTCTACCAAGTTGTTTGAATTGTGACCCTGGGGTGGGGCCAAATTTGACCCCAGGGTCACAATTCAAACAACTTGGTAGGGTCACATGCAAAAATTATTATTCAGAGGAGTGGGATACATGTTTTACATTGACTTATATAGGGAAAAACTTGAAATCTTCTTCTCTGAAACTACAAGAGTCAAAGGTTTAATATTTTGTATTTACACTCAGCTTATGGTCCTCTACCGTAAAGTTGTTTGAATTGTGACCCTGGTGTCAAATTTGGCCCCACTCCAGTGGTCACATGTTTTACATAGACTTATATAGGGAATTTACATAGACTTATATAGGGAAAAACTTGAAATCTTCTTCTCTGAAACTACAAGAGCCAACAGTTTAATATTTTGAATTTGTATTATGGTCCTCTACTAAGTTTTCAAATGGTGACACTGGGGTCAAATTTGCCTCTGATCCTGGGTCACATGTCAAACTTGGTTTGAGTTTTTATATTAATGAAAGTGATTTATTTTAAAGCTACCCAAACTTGAGCCAAATACATCCCTCCCACTGAATAACAAGATCATCTGATAGTAGCCGTAGTAATGAAATGAAGTAATCAGATTGATAAACATCACATGGCCAGGTAATTAAAAAGTAATCATTGATATACAATTCTACATTTCTTGTATATTACATTTATTACTATATTATACACACCTGCTAATATTACACCCAGTCCAGCCCTTTAGTCCCACTATAAAAGTCAATGCCTTAAAATGGTACACTTTTTTTTATGCCCCCGAAGCGTGGCATATAGTAGTCGCACTGTCTGTCCGTTCGTCTGTACAATCGTGTCCGCTTCATAACTCTGACAATAATGGACGGATTTTCAATAACTTCGCACAATTGCTCACCACAACAAGACGTGTCGCGCACAAAATCCAGGTCCGCGGCTCCAAGGTCAAGGTCACACTTAGAGGTGAAAGGTCAAAACAAAGTGCTTTCGTGTCCGGTTCATAACTCTGACAATAATGGGCGGATTTTCAAATAACTTCGCACAATTGCTCCCCACAACAAGACGACGTGTCGCACACAAAATCCAGGTCCGTGGCTCCAAGGTCAAGGTCACACTTAGAGATGAAAGGTCAAAACAAAGTGCTTTCGTGTCCGGTTAATAACTCTGACATTCATGGACAGATTTTCAAATAACTTGGCACAATTGCTCACCACAACTAGACGACGTGTCGTGCACAAAACCCAGGTCCGTGGCTCCAAGGTTAAGGTCACATTTAGAGGTCAAAGGTCAAATTGTGTGCAGTCAGTAACTGGCATTCCTGGACGGATATGCAAATAACTTGGCACAAGTGCTCAGCACAACCAGACTACATGTCGCGCACAAAATCCAGGTCCTTCGCTCCAAGGTCAAGGTCACACTTAGAGGTCAAAGGTCAAATCATGTCCGGTCAATAACTGGCATTTCTTGACGGATTTTGAATTAACTTAGGACAAGTGCTCACCACAACAACATATGTCGTGCACAAAATCCAGGTCCATGGCTTCAAGGTCACACATAGGTCAAAGGTCAAATCATGTCCGGTCAATAACTCTTGCATTCCTGGACGGATTTTCAAATTACTTGGCACAAAATGAAATGAATGTTGTTCAATGGCTCATCAACACAGTACAGGTTATTTAGAGCCGCCCCAGAGAGAGGGGAAGGATACATAGGAATCCTGGAACCTGCCCTACTCTTATTATCGAATAGATTCCTATGGTTCTTTAACGTGCTCGGTTGATAGACCGATACACGGGACTGCCTGGTTTACGTCCCCATCTGACGGACGAGGCTAAGGAAAAGTGTCTTGGCCAAGAACACACCAATGGAACTCAGTGGCACCATGGAAGATTGAACCCGGGGCCTCCGGTTACAAATCCGCCGCGCTACCGACTGCGCCACGCCAGCCCCACAATAAGACGATGTGTCGAGCACAAATCCAGGCCCCAAGGTCAAGGTCACACTTAGAATTCAAAGGTCAAATTGTGTGAGACAATAACTCTGGCTTTTCAAATAACTTGTTTTAATTTATTTTATTTTTTTTCATTAATTTTTTTTCATTTATTAATTTTTGTGTGATTTTTTTTTTCTTTTCTTTTTTTTCCTTTTTGTGATTTTCTTTTTTTTTCTTTTTTAGCTCTACTGACAGAGACCAGCAGAGCATATGCCGTGGTGCGGCGTCCGTCGTCCGTCAACTTTTATTTGTAGCGACTACTCCTCTGAAACTTCTGGATGGATATTCATGAAACTTTACAGAAATGTTGCCCATGAAGTGTAGTTGATCCTAGCAAAAATTCATGTTGATGTGAAATCCAAGATGGCCGCCATATCTAAAAATAGGTTTTTAAAAAACAAGTTTGTAGCGACTACTTCTTGAAAATTCTAAGGGATATTGATATGGGACTTTTTCGAAAATGATCAGCATGACATGAAGTTGGTCCTTGTCGAAAATCGTTTTGATTCGACAATAAACATGGCTGCCAGCGGCCATCTTTGTTTACATAGAGTTATATAATGAAAACTTGTAGCAACTACTCCTCTGAAACTACTTGACGGATTTTCATGAAACTTCACAGGAATGTTGCTCTTGATGTCTAATTGGTCCTAGCAAAATTTCAGGTCGGCCGGAAATTCAGGATGGCCGCCAAGGCTAAAAATAGATTTTTAGCTCGACTGATCAGAGATCAGCAGAGCTTATGCCGTGGTGCGGCGTCCGTCGTCCGTCCGTCTGTCTGTCCGTAAACTTTTATTTGTAGCGACTACTCCTCTGAAACTACTGGATGGATATTCATGAAACTTTACAGAAATGTTGCCCATGAAGTCTAGTTGATCCTAGCAAAAATTCATGTTGATGCGAAATCCAAGATGGCCGCCAAAGCTAAAAATAGATTTTTAAAATACAAGTTTGTAGCGGCTACTTCTTGAAAACTATAAGTGATATTGAAACGGGACTTTTTCTAAAATGATCAGCATGACATGATGTTGATCCTTGTCGAAATTTATTTCGATGCAACTTTAAACATGGCCGCTAGCGGCCATCTTTGTTTACATAGATTTATATAGTAAAAACTTGTAGCGACTACTCCTCTGAAACTACTGGATGGATATTCATGAAACTTTGCAGAAATGTTGCCCATGAAGTCTAGTTGATCCTAGCAAAAATTCATGTTGATGCGAAATCCAAGATGGCCGCCAAAGCTAAAAATAGATTTTTAAAATACAAGTTTGTAGCGGCTACTTCTTGAAAACTATAAGTGATATTGAAATGGGACTTTTTCTAAAATGATCAGCATGACATGATGTTGATCCTTGTCGAAATATATTTCGATGCGACTTTAAACATGGCCGCTAGCGGCCATCTTTGTTTACATAGATTTATATAGTAAAAACTTGTAGCGACTACTCCTCTGAAACTACTGGATGGATATTCATGAAACGTTACAGAAATGTTGCCCATGAAGTCTAGTTGATCCTAGCAAAAATTCATGTTGATGCAAAATCCAAGATGGCCGCCAAAGCTAAAAATAGATTTTTTAAATACAAGTTTGTAGCGACGACTCCTTGAAAACTATAAGTGATATTGATATGGGACTTTTTCTAAAATGATCAGCATGACATGATGTTGGTCCTTATCAAAAATCGTTTTGATTCGACGTTAAACATGGCTGCCAGTGGCCATCTTTGTTTACATAGAGTTATATAGTAAAAACTTGTAGCGACTACTCCTCTGAAACTACTTGACGGATGTCCATGAAACTTCACAGGAATGTTGCTCTTGATGTCTAGTTGATCCTAGAAAAATTTCAGGCTGGCCGGAAATTCAAGATAGCCGCCACGGCTAAAAATAGATTTAAAATAAATAAATTTGTAGCGACTACTTCTTGAAAACTGTAAGTGATATTGATATGGGACGTTTTCTAAAATGATCAGCATGACATGATGTTGATCCTTGTCGAAATTTATTTCGATGCGACTTTAAACATGGCCGCTAGCGGCCATCTTTGTTTACATAGATTTTTATAGTAAAAACTTGTAGCGACTACTCCTCTGAAACTACTGGATGGATATTCATGAAACTTTAGCCCATGAAGTCTAGTTGATCCTAGCAAAAATTCATGTTGATGCAAAATTCAAGATGGCCGCCATGGCTAAAAATAGATTTTCAAAATACAAGTTTGTAGCGACTACTTCTTGAAAACTATAAGTGATATTGATATGGCACTTTTTCTAAAATGATCAGCATGACATGATGTTGGTCCTTGTCAACAATTGTTTTGATTCGATGTTAAACATGGCTGTCAGCGGCCATCTTTGTTAGATAGAGTTATATTGTGATAACTTGTAGCGACTACTCCTCTGAAACTACTTGACGGATTTTCATGAAACTTCACAGGAATGTTGCTCTTGATGTCTAATTGATCCTAGCAAAATTTCAGATCGGCCAGAAATTCTAGATGGCCACCACAATTTAAAAATAGATTTAAAAAAAATAAGTTTGTAGCGACTACTTCTTGAAAACTATAAGTGATATTGATATGGGACTTTTTCTAAAAATGATCAGCATGACATGACGGTTATTCGAGTCAAACATGATTTTTAATCGACGTTAAACATGGCTGCCAGTGGCCATCTTTGTTTACATAGAGTTATATAATGAAAACTTGTAACGACTACTCCTCTGAAACTACTTGACGGATTTTCATGAAACTTCACATGAATGTTGCTCTTGATGACTAATTGATCTCAACAAAATTTCAGGTCGGCCGGAAATTCAAGATGGCCGCCATGGCTAAAAATAGATTTTTAAAAAATAAGTTTTGTAGCGACTACTTCTTGAAAACTATAAGAGATATTGATATGGGACTTTTTCTAAAATGATCAGCATGACATGATGGTTATCCGAGTCAAACATTATTTTGATTCAATGTTAAACATGGCTGTCAGCAGCCATCTTTGTTTACATAGAGTTATATAATGAAAACTTGTAGCGACTACTCCTCTGAAACTACTTGACGGATTTTCATGAAACTTCACAGGAATGTTGCTGTTGATGTCTAATTGATCCTAGCGATATTTCAGTTCGGCCGGAAATTCAAGATGGCCACCACGGCTAAAAATAGATTTTCAAAAAACAAGTTTGTAGTGACTACTTCCTGAAATCAAAATCAATCAGTAGAGCTTCAAGGTCATTGACCTCTTGTTTAAATTTTTATTTTTAGCTCTACTGATCAGAGATCAGCAGAGTTTATGCCATGGTGCGGTGTCCGTCTGTCCGTCCGTCTGTCATTAACTTTTATTTGTAGCGACTACTCCTCTGAAACTACTGGATGGATATTCATGAAACTTTATAGAAATGTTGCCCATGAAGTCTAGTTGATCCTAGCAAAAATTCGTGTAGATGTGAAATCCAAGATGGCCGCCAAAGCTAAAAATAGATTTTTAAAATACAAGTTTGTAGCGACTACTTCTTGAAAACTATAAGTGATATTGATATGGGACTTTTTCTAAAATGATCAGCATGACATGATGTTGGTCCGTGTCAAAAATCTTTTTGATTCGACGTTAAACATGGCTGCCAGCGGCCATCTTTGTTTACATGGAGTTATATACTAAAAACTTGTAGCGACTACTCCTCTGAAACTACTTTGCGGATTTTCATGAAACTTTACAGGAATGTTGCTCTGATGTCTAATTGATCCTAGCAAAATTTCAGATCAGCCAGAAATTCAAGATGGCCACCACAGCTAAAAATAGATTTTAAAAAAATAAGTTTGTAGCGACTACTTCTTGAAAACTAAAAGTGATATTGATATGGGACTTTTTCTAAAATGATCAGCATGACATGATGTTGATCCGATTTGAACATTATTTTGATTCGACGTAAAACATGGCTGCCAGTGGCCATCTTTGTTTACATAAGAGTTATATAGTAAAAACTTGTAGCGACTACTTCTCTGAAACTGCTTGACGGATGTTTATGAAACTTGACAGGAATGTTGCTCGTGATGTCTAGTTGATCTTAAAATGTTTCAGGCTGGCCGGAAATTCAAGATGCCGCCACGGCTAAAAATAGATTTAAAATAAATAAATTTGTAGCGACTACTTCTTGAAAACTGTAAGTGATATTGATATGGACGTTTTCTAAAATGATCAGCATGACATGATGTTGATCCTTGTCGAAATTTATTTCGATTCGACTTTAAACATGGCCGCTGGCGGCCATCTTTGTTTACATAGATTTATATAGTAAAATCTTGTAGCGACTACTCCTGAAACTACTAGACAAATTTTTATGAAACTTCACAGGAATGTTGCTCTTGATGTCTAATGATTCCATTGCTATTGCCAACTGAGGCCACACAAATTACACTGGTAATGGGGAGGTACTAGGAACATTTGTTGTACAAGTTGTGTCTGGTAATTACTCAGTAATGGGGAGGTACAAGGTTCACTTGTTGTACAAGTTGTGTCTGGTAATTACTCAGTAATGGGGCGGTACTAGTATAATTGCATTTGTTTGTTGTGCATGTTGTGTTTATGATAATTAGCTGGTAATAACTCCGTAATGGGGAGGTACAAGGAACATTTGGTGTACAAGTTGTGTCTGGTAATTACTCAGTAATGGGGAGGTACTAGTAGAATTGCATTAGTTTGTTGTACATGTTGTGTTTATGATAATTAGCTGGTAATAACTCCGTAATGGGGAGGTACAAGGAACATTTGTTGTACAAGTTGTGTCTGGTAATTAGTAATGGGAGGTACTAGTATAATTGCATTAGTTGTTGTTCATGTTGTGTTTATGATAATAAGCTGGTAATAATTAACTCTGTAATGGGGAGGTACAAGGTACATTTGTTTGTTGTGCAAATTGTCTGGTAATTATTCCGTACTGGGGCGGTATTGGGTATATTTGTTTGTTGTACAAGTTGTGTCTGGTAATGGGGCAGTAGTAGTTATGGCTCCCCCACACAAAGTGTAGTAGGGGAGCCACTTTCTGTCTGTCTGTAGGTCTGCGTGTCTGTCACAAGTGATGTCCGATCAATAACTAGAGAATGGTTGGACATAGGGTCCTCAAACTTGAAAGGATGGTTGGTCATGACCAGTAGATGACCCCTATTGATTTTGGGGTCACTAGATCAAAGGTCAAGGTCGCGGTGACCGTGACTATCAAATAAATGTCCGATCAATAACTACACAATGGTTGGACCTAGGTTCCTCAACTTGGAAGGATGGTTGGTCATGACCAATAGATGACCCCTATTGAAATAGTATAGCTCATAAAGCAACCTGCAGTGTATTAGATAACACTATAGGAAGCGACCATTATCCTACAATCACTAGCATTAGTTTCAAAACCCAATACGAGCCCATAGTCATTCAAGCTAAATGGAAGGTAGATAAGGCAGATTGGATTAAGTTTAAACACACATGTGACCAACACTTCAACTACAGCACACCTGGGACCAATATCCAAGGTAAATACAATGCTTTTACAACAGATTTACAAAATGTGTGCAAAACGGCAATTCCAAAAACTAAAGCCGGTATAAAGAAAAGAAAACGTTTTTCCCTGGTGGACAGACCAATGCAAAATAGATATTAAAAAAAGGGAAAACCTCAGAAAAACATATAAGAGCAATAAAAACGATGAAACCTGGAAAAAATTCAAAACCCAGAGATCCATAGCAAAAAATACTATCAAAAAAGCAAAATATGAATGCTGGAAAAAATTCATATCCCAAATTAACTACAAAACATCGAAACAAGTCTGGAATATAGTTAAAAGGTTCAAAGGTCAACCAATGGAACCGATACCCACTTTAGTACAGGATCAAAAAGAAATATAATATGATGACCAAACTAAAGCAAACACACTGGCATCCCAATATCAGAAAGTAAGCAGTAATATGAACTATGATGAACAATTTCTAAAAGTAAAGAAATTAAATGAAACCATCTATGATAATATAATGGGAACAGAGGGAGACCACTCTGACTGCGACTTTAATAAGCCATTTACACTCTCTGAACTCAATCTAGCCCTCATAACGTGTAACAGCTCAGCCCCGGGGGAAGATAGCATTCATTACGACATGATAATTAACCTCACAACAAATGGCAAAATCAAACTGGTCGAATTTTATAACTATTCCTGGTCAACTGGAACACACCCCGAAGAATGGAGTGAATCCCTCATAATCCCCATCCTAAAAATGGGAAAAGATAAAACCCTCCCATCGTCGTACAGGCCTATATCCCTGACCCCAGTACTCTCTAAAATCATGCAAAAAATGATAAAACCCAGAATTATAGCCTATGTAGAAACACAGGGCCTAATGTCAATAGATCAATCAGGGTGCAGGCCATACCACTCCTGCACTGACCACCTCGCAAGATTAGAAAATGATGGTAGACAAGCCCAACTTGAAAATAACTACTTACTAACGGTGTTCATGGACCTTGGTAATGCATTTGATATACACTGGAACAAGGGGGCCCTCCTGTTAATGTATAAGCTGGGAATCAGGGGGAGACTACTCAAATGGCTCAATGTATTTTTAATGGAAAGAAAAATTAAAGTTAAAGTCAATGGTCATGTCTCGGACACCAAAATAGCAGAAAATGGCTGTCCACAGGGTAGCGTTTTGTCCCCAATCATTTTCTGTATATACATGAATACCCTAAAAATAGCGGTAACAGAGCACAACGAAACTATTACAACGCGACTAAATCACACCGAACTAGCCAAATACGTCGATGACGGGGCCATGTGGATCAAATCTCGAAGTCCGGTTAAATTAACAGAACTAGGGCAACAACTGATGTCCAAAATTGAAAATTGGTCAATAACGTGGGGTATGAAAATAAACCCCGAAAAAAACCAGGTCATGATAATATCAAAACCAAGAAGATATCCCGAAATTGAATTTAATCTAAAAAAATTGAAATTATGTAACAAAACAGTCGAATACGCGCCGCATGGAAAACTCCTGGGAATGTACTTCGACAGGCATTTGACATGGAAGAAACACATCACATATGTCATAGAAAGATGTAACAAGGATATGCGCCTGCTTAGAATGTTAACTAACAGCACGTACGGTGCAGATAAAACATCCTTAATCAACCTATACAAAGCGCTAATTTTAAGTAAAATCAGTTATGGAGACATAGCATACGCCTCCGCGTCCGACAGGTTACTACATAAATTACAGGTGATACAAAATGAAGCCCTCCGCATCGCCACAGGGGCTCATAGGACAACCAACATAATTGGACTTATGGCGGTATGCGCAGAAACGCCACTTCTTATACACCGCGAAAAGAATATGCTTAAATACTGGGCAAGATCGAGCCGGTTAAAACAAACCCTCCCAATTAACGCGAAAATAACAGCTGTAGGCATATTTAATCATAAAAAGGATATAACTCACTTAAAACTCCTGTATACTCAGCAAATACAAACCTTGTTAAGTAAACATAACATGACCAATCTAACAATAACAGAACCCGTCTACCCTGATAATACGCTGATACAAATGTTAAAGCCGTGCCTAGATATTACCCATTTAATTGATAAAAAACAAACAGAACCCGCGATAGCACGCAATATAAGTATAGACCATATAGACAGCAACTATAAAGATTACGTCAAAATATACACAGATGGAAGTAAAAACCCCGAGAAAGAAATAGCCGGATCGGGGATATGCATATATAGTACCGACAATACTTTGATTTTAGAAAAAGGTTATAAAGTAGACCACAGGTTATCCGTATACACAACCGAACTAATAGCGATTCGAACAGCGCTCGAATGGATACTTAAACTCAAACCCCAAAAAGTGGTTATACTAAGCGACAGTCTGAGCTCACTGCAATCAATAGGTAATGGAACTAACAACAGTAGACCCGACCTAACGTACACTATCCTACAACAAATTAATACCATTTCAGAATTAAACATACTTTTAGAAATGACGTGGATTCCCAGCCACGTAGATATAGAAGGGAATGAAAGGGCGGATTACTGGGCTGTCAGAGGGGCAAGCAAAGGCACCCCTACACCCGTAACATTAAACATTAAAGAAGTATACTCGATAATTAAAGCTTAAATGGCAAACGGGTGGAAGCAAATATGGTCAAAAGCAACCACACAACGTATTTCAATGCACCCCCATGTACCAACTAAAGTAATACAATATAGCGAAGATAGGCGCATGGATATTGCATATACCAGACTAAGATTAGGACATAGCCGGCTAGGAAACAATGATAAGATAAAAACTAGCAACGGTCTAAGCACAGATTGCGAAATATGCGGTCAAAACGGATCATTTGACCACACCTTCTTTGATCCCTCGGGCCGTATAATGCCCCTTATACTTAAGCCAACGCGAAACACTCAAAACCGACCTTCTCAAGTTAGGAATAAAGATAATAGACCAAAAAGCGCTATTATTCCCGGAAACACAATATGCAGTAGAAACGCGGAACGCGGTTTTTAAGTTCCTCCGATCGACAGGAGTATTATACAGAATATAGAATCAAACATGCTCTGTTGCCGTTATGCATTCAGTAAAAAGGCAAAAGTGGTGATATTTATGTATGTGGGGATCGCTGACACGCATATAACAGTCATTTTCATGCGTAATATGTGTGCCGGATGATCCTCATATATACTAAACTCATATGGTGTATATGTGTGTGGTCATATTTACGTAGCAAATAGCCAGTGAAGGAATATGTATATAGGTATCTGTCGTATGTAGCATGAAATGAATGGGTATACGGGTATATGCAGCCATATGGGATTATACTGTATGTCTGCTCTTGATTTCTGCCATCATTAATATAAACGCATACACGGAAATGCACACATTTGATATCTTAATAAGAATTGTCAACGCTATTTACCAAGTAAAAGGGCCCACGCACTGGCTGCGGCCCCCACTGCCCCTCGGTATAAGGTGGTTAATACGTGCTTTGCCCCTATGGGCGCCGAGAGACAGTGGGCAATGCAACTAGGGGTGGACCTCATAACTTAAATCATTGGAAAATCACCAAATTAATCAAGAGTGCTCTCACTCTGGACCGCGCAGATAATTTCAATCCGTTTTGCAAAACAAAAATGCAGCTTACACCTGATTGGTTCATTTTCAATCCGTTTCGCGAAACAAAAAAACCAACAAATCCCTGATTGGTCCATTTTCAATCCGTTTTGTAAAACGAAAATATACCATATTTTCAACTATACAGGGACCGAACATGTACCAAGTAAATTTAAATGTATGATTATATAGGTAATGTAAACATACCTAGATATGGACAAGTCAAAACGCCTTATTACTAAAAAACCTAGCGAAATTTAAAAACAATTAGTTGAGTCTAATGTGGGGCTTCATCTGCACGTGGAATAAGTCCTGTGATACAATGATAGCCGATGGGCACAAGTGATCATCTTGGTTCAATCCCGTGCGGCGCCGCACACATGCGGTCCTGAAGCCCGGGTGCGAACCCTGGGGTCCGTGTCAGTAAGCTTGAGTCTGGGCCCGAACAATCGCTTAAAACTTAGAATAGGACAAACCATATCACGACAGGCAGAATACAATATAACAGATACAAAAGGTTAGGCAAATAGGGAAGATATACAGTATAAACTATAAGTATGGAGCACAAGGATATTGTAATATGGGTCCATGGCCAAATCCGCCATCCTTCCTGACACTCGGTAGTGACTGGGGTTGTAACTCACCCTGGAACTGGCTCTGTGATCGCTGAGTAAGGTTAACGATGAGGACGCGGCACCGGGCCCCATATCAATAATGGTGACAACATCGCACGGTGGGGCCGCGCTACCAAATTAATGCCTAAACTATGAAGGAACTACACCTACATAGTAGGCGAGTCTCTCCATTGACACAATGAATGCTCGCTGTAGTCAGTGGGGCATGCAAGCGTATTTCCGTCTAGGCTGGAAGAAGACTTAAAAGATTGGGTGGCGCGACACCACTTTGGGGTGCTTTAAAGGATAAAAGAACATGCGTACATAGCAGGACCGGTATATTTATTCATGATAGAAATAGTACAGTATTAGCATAGGCAAGTTACAGCCCCTTCTTGTGCTCTAGGACCACAGTAACTAAAGCAGTATGTCATAGAAAGTGGCACAGTGAGAGCGATTTACAGGCAGTATATATAAGAGAGTGTAGCTAAAAACAGATCCCGTATATACCCTATGTGTGCATGTATGTATGCATGTGTGTAGGTATGCAAACGTACAACTGTCTATACAATTATTCTTGTACATTTTATTCCACTAAATGCTCACCCCATCAGAAGGGATGAGACCGTCATAAAACTTAAAATACAGTAATAATATCGCTTAAAACCAAGTGATTTCCATCCGGTCCGCGCCGTGTCCAAATTGACAATTCGGACCCTGACATCTACCTCGACCTTTACCTTGAACAACATAGCTAAGAAACTCGGCAAAATATATATTTTAAAGTAGGACACCCAAGCAGGTCAGGTCAGGCCAGTAGAACACGACAGGTTAAGGTCGACGCAATTAAGATGAAACATCTAGGAAATCAGTGAATTGTTTATATGTATGAGTGTGTATGAAATATAACAACTAGCTGTAATGGTATATATCTACTATGTGTATGTATGGGTGTCTATGCGTATGTATGAAATCTTACAATTATCCTTATATATATTTACCTACTATGTGGTATCGCCCGATATTCGTATATATATATATATATACTTCGTGCATGAAATTACGTTTATATGTATGGATGAAATATTAAAATTGTCTATATAAGTTACTACCTTTGACACTCGCGTCGGTCGAATAAGTAATTACAATAAAACGCGTCCCACGGAAATATCGAGCGGTGTTATAGTGGGAATAGCACATATTAGGCCACTTTTTAGGCATTCGATTTTTTGTATTATAACAATTATAGAAAAAAACAAATAAGTAAGCAAATAAGTATACCAGTAGAAGCCATACAAAAACATTAAATTTTTATTGTGCATTATACCACAAGGGATGTGACCGTCTTAAAATCCAACAAATACAGTAATAATAGTGTAATAGTTCATAACTAAGTACAAAAGTAATGTTAATTCTAAAACCAGTAAACACGGCACATACCCATTTAGGACTAAGGAGCGCCTCCCTACGGTCCCTTTCATCACCAACCTGTGGGACACATCCCACAGGGGCAGTCTTGACTGGAAACCGTTATCGACCATAATTGGTCTTTCCCTCTCAGTGGTAGCAATCCCCTTGCGCGAACAAGATGTGGAATTGCTGCCACAGTACCTCAGACCAGACGCACACGCTATGCCCCAGGCATAGTAACCAACAAACTGAACACCAACAAATGCCCCAACATGTACAAACATACAACACAGTAATAACCGAACAGGCCCCAGTTCGATGACCACAAGTATTAGTATGCTGCAAATGGACACGCTAATCATCCCCAAGATGGCGTGGTACAGGCATACCCCTCATCAAACCCCAGCAAATATGATATGTTAAAAACATAATCATAACACTACAAAACAAGCACGCACCACATATAACACAACGCCAAACAAAGCTAGGACCGAAAGGTGTCAATACACGAAATTAGGTTGAATTAACCGCTGTTGTTGACACCGCTTTTAGCACATATTTAGGCATTAAACAGACCTGTTGGCAAGGTCTATATAAGCTTCAAAATTCAAAATTACATCTTTAAAAGTCCAGACTCTATTGTGCCCATCGCGTCAGGTATACCTTGACGTGTTCGTTGGCGGACGGACTATAAACCTTAGAACTACACACACGTCATGACCAGCAGATATTAGGCCAAACAAAATAATATGTGTGGTTCAGGTAACACTGGCAAAAAAAATAGGGTAGGTAGGTAGGCTTTTTTATTTTTTTGCTTTTTTCCCCCCTCTAATGAATTCAATTCTGATAATGAATTTAATATGTTAAATTACTATATCTTGAGTTCGATTTGAATTTTATTTTTTATATTTTTATTTTTTTTTTATTTTTTTTTATTTTTTAATTATTTGTTGTTTTTTTAAAAAAATTTTTTTTTAAATTTTTGCATAAAAAGTTTTAGGGTCGGCCCCTTAAAATAGGATCGGTCGGGTTACCTGAACCACACATATTTTTTTATGTGACCTTACTGATACAGATAGTAGATCTGAGATCAATAGAGAATGGTTGGACCTAGAGCCGTCAATTATGTCTGTTCGGGCGAGTGGGGGAGCCATACGTTTTTGTCCCATGGACAATACAATTTCTAGTTACATTTGTTTGTTGTACAAGTTGTGGTTGTGCTGGTAATCACAAAAGCTACCATGATCATGCTTTTATTGATATAAACATAAATTTTAATTAAATAATTATGTGTTTCAATTCCAATTTTAATTGCATATTAAGAATTAAACATTTTAGCAAACATGATGAGATGTTGTTTTTATTTTAATTCCAGCGTGTGTGTCAGTCCATTAAGTCATATTGTAGACAATGATTATGCCGAAAAGAAATTTAAAGCAAAAATGTCAAAGGGCCATAACTCCGTCAAAAATCAGCTAACTGGAACGAAAGTGTGATATGCACAACTAGAGATCATACCAATGCTTCCTGCTAAGTTCATCAAATCCAACATGGCGTTAAAAAAACAAGAAGTCAATGACCTTGAAGCTCTACTGATAGGTTTTTGATAGCTAGATCAGCATTCCTGTGGTTTCATGAAAATCTATCATGTAGTTTCAGAGGAGTAGTCGTTATAAGGTTTTACTATATAACTCTATGTAAACAAAGATGGCCGCATGAGCCGTGTTTAATGTTGAATAAAAATTATTTTCAACAAGGACCAACATCATGACATGCTGATCGTTTTAGAAAAAGTCCCATATAAATATCACTTATAGTTTTCAAGAAGTAGTCGCTACAAATTTATTTTTTAAAAATCAATTTTTAGCCGTGGCGGCAATCTTGAATTTCCGGCCGACCAAACATTTTGCTAGGATCAACTAGATATCAAGAGCAACATTCCTGTGAAGTTTCATGAAAATCCGTAAAGTAGTTTCAGAGGAGTAGTTGCTACACACCTTTACTATATAACTCTATGTAAACAAAGATGGCCACTGGCAGCCATGTTTAATGTTGAATCAAAATGATTTTCGACTGACCAACCTCAAGGCCATCTTGAATTTCCGGCCGACCATAAATTTTGCTAGTATCAACTAGACATCAAGAGCAACATTCCTGTGAAGTTTCATGAAAATCCGTCTAAAAGTTTCAGAGGAGTAGTCGCTTCAAGTTTTTATTATATAACTCTATGTAACCAAAGATGGCCACTGTCAGCCATGTTTAACGTCGAATCAAAATAATTTTCCACAAGGATCAACATCATGTCATGCTGATCATTTTAGAAAAAGTCCCATATCAATATCACTTATAGTTTTCAAGAAGTAGTCGCTACAAACTTATTTTTTAAAAATCTATTTTTAGCTGTGATGGCCATCTTGAATTTCTGGCAGATCTGAAATTTTGCTAGGATCAATTAGACATCAAGAGCAACATTCCTGTAAAGTTTCATGACAATCCGCCAAGTAGTTTCAGAGGAGTAGTCGCTACAAGATTTTACTATATAACTCTATGTAAACAAAGATGGCCGCTGGCAGCCATGTTTAACGTTGAATCAAAACGATTTTTGACAAGGATCAACATCATGTCATGCTGATCATTTTAGAAAAAAGTCCCATATCAATATCGCTTATAGTTTTCAAGAAGTATTCGCTACAAACTTGTATTTTAAAACTCTATTTTTAGCTTTGGCGGCCATCTTGGATTTCACATCAACATGAATTTTTTGCTAGGATCAACTAGACTTTATGGTCAACATTTCTGTAAAGTTTCATGAATATCCATCCAGTAGTTTCAGAGGAGTTGTCGCTACAAAAAAAGTTTACGGACAGACAGACGGACGACGGACACCTCACCATGGTAAAAGCTCTGCTGATCTTTGATTTGATCAGTAGAGCTGACAACAACAACAACAACAACAACAACAACAAAACAAAAATATCAAAAGAAAAATAATAATAACAAAAAAAAATAATGTCAGTTTGGTTAAGTATTCTACCTCACATAAATGCCCCACTTTTACAAAATGTAAAGCAAAAGCACTCGAGGGGCAAACTTTAGCCTTGGCGGCCATCTTGAATTTCTGCCGACCTGAAATTTTGCTAGGATCAATTAGACATCAAGAGCAACATCCATGTGAAGCTTCATGAAAATACATCAAGTAGTTTCAGAGGAGTAGTCGCTAAAAGATTTTACTATATAACTCTATGTAAACAAAGATGGCCGCTAGCATCCATATTTAACATCGAATCAAAACGATTTTCGACAAGGACCAACATCATGTCATGCTGATCATTTCAGAAAAAGTCCCATATCAATATCACTTACAGTTTTCAAGAAGTATTCGCTACAAACCTGATTTTTAAAAATCTATTTTTAGCTGCGGTGGCCATCTTGGATTTCACATCAATGTGAATTTTTGCTATGATCAACTAGACTTCATGGGCAACATTTCTGTAAAGTTTCCTGAAAATCCATTCAGTAGTTTCAGAGTAGTCGCTACAAAAAATGTTTATGGACAGGCAGACGGACGACGGACACCGCACCACGGCATAAGCTCCGCTGATCTTTTATCAATTTGATCAGTAGAGCTAAAACCAAAACCAACTAGAAAATTCTTCATCAATTATCGAAATTCGCAGATTGTATGAAGGTTTACACAGAATGATTTCACTGCATGTTCATGGGACCGATAGAGTCAGAATTAAATAGGTTGATACCATTATGTCAAGTTATTACAATTTATAAAACAACGGAAACCTTTATTCAATCCACGAATTTCGATAATTGATGAAGGATTTCCTAGTCGGTAAATAGGGCATATTTTAGGTAAGCCAATGTGTCTGACCAGATCGCTGAGCCAAATTTACGTACGGAATAGTAAAAAGGTATTTTAAAAAATCTGGAGAAAAAAAAGAGTGATTCGGGCCTATCCTTTACTACTGGTATATATATATATACTATAACACTTTAGCACATGGAACTGCTTGTATTCCGTATAATATACCCATTACGTATTTACTTATATTAACCATGTGTAATACAAGGCGACCGAATCAAGTGCAGTGTCAGTACGTTCGTCTAGTCAATGTCCCGGAACACCCGTTTAGTCCGTGGAGTCCGTGGATATAGCACTGAATCGGCGATGTTGTGAGGGTAACAGTCCGCCGTATGTAGATTCACCACAAGCAATAATGTGTAGTTCCTTGTCGTTTTTGAGCCATGTGATCAAAAGGATCTGACACTCGTTGTCATTTCATACAAAATTTTATTAAACGAGTTCAGGAATGTGTTATTAAGCGAGCCGGAGGTTGTCAGATCATACAAAATTTTATTAAACGAGTTCAGGAATGTGTTATTAAGCGAGCCGGAGGAGGCTCGCTTAATAACACATTCCTGAACTCGTTTAATAAAATTTTGTATGAAATGACAACGAGTGTCAGGAGGCGAGCTTAATAACTAATTCCTGGACGAGTTTAATAAAATTTTGTATGAAATGACAACGAGTGTCAGATCCTCTATATCTCTTCTTCTCTATCCTT